>PVJO010005701.1:0-95909 GCA_004026905.1 Hystrix cristata | reverse complement strand
TTGTTCATAAATTTTTTTCCTACCCCTATGTCTTCGAGGGTTCTTCCTATTCTATTCTCCAGTAAATTTAATGTTTCTGTTTTAATGTTTAGATCTTTGATCCACTTTGATTTGAGTTTAGTACATGGTGAGAGACATATATCTAGTTTTAATTTTCGACATGTAGTTAGCCAATTTTTCCAGCACCATTTGTTAAATATGCTATCCTTCTTCCAATGAGGGTGTTTGGCTTCTTTGTCAAAGATGAGGTATTTGAGTGTGCCTGGGGCTGTTTCTGCATCCTCCAATCTATTCCATTGATCCTCAGGTCTGTCTTTTTGCCAGTACCATGCTGTTTTTAATACTGTAGCTCTATAGTATAGTTTTATGTCTGGGACTGTGATGCCCCCAGCTTTTCCTCTGTTTCTTAGGATCGTTTTTGCTATTCTTGGTCTCTTGTTAACACATGAATTTTATAAGGTTTCAGCTATTATAAGAATTAAAATATCAGATATATTCTTAGAGATTAGCAATAAATAATTGGAATTTTTAAAATAACTGCATAAGTAATCTAGCTGTTCCAGAAACTTAAATAGCACTTGATGTAATAAAATGCATCTGATATATCAACACAGAAAATGAGGAAAAACTTTAAAAAGTGGTGTGTTATACTGTGCTCATAGTATAGTACTAAGGAAATTCAGTGGAAAAACAATGACTTTTCAACCCTTTTTGCTGGATCAACTAGCTATGGGAAAAAATTATGTGGATACTTAGCTAACTGCATACATAAAAACTGACTTAAATATATCAAAGTCCCAAATATAAAACCAAAATCATATGTTTTCTAGAGGAAAACAGGAGACAAGTTTGTAACCTTGGGTAAGGTAATGAATTCTTAGAACAGAAAAACCATGAGCTATAAAAGAAAAATGGTAACTTGGACTTCATTACACTTAAAAGAAAAAACAGTGTTCTTTAAAAGATGGAAAAGAAATGGAAAAAAACAAGAGAATATTTGTAAGATTATATCAAACAAACGACTTGGAACCAGAAGATATAAAGAACCATTTTAACTTGACGACAAGAACATAAACAATATGGAAAAAAATGAATAAAAAGTTGATCTGATAACTCACAAAAAGGGTTACAATCACATACAATGATGCTAAGTATTCTTAGTTACCAGAGAAATGCAAATTAAAACAAAAATGAGACAACACTCCAGTTACCTCCTTATTTTTCATTTTATTTTCTGGTAGTTCTGTTACACATGGTCAAGAGTGATTCAAACATATTAAGTGAAAAAGTCCAAATATAAATAATTTGTAAGTTTTAAATTACAGGCCACATGTGTAGCATGAAGTCTTGGATTGTCCTGTTCCACCCTGCCCAGGACATGCAACGTTCCATTGTTCTGCACTTTGGATGCATATTTAGATAAATGCAATCACCCTCCTACTCATTTCTTAGTTCCCCTCTCAGCTATAATGTCGACTGCTGAACATTTTCAATTTGCGAAGGAAAGAAAAAAATCTGTGCTGAACTTGTAAAGATGAAGAGGAAAATAATTATGTGTAGAGCTTGGGGTTTGCAGTTTGGGGCCTACACTGGGAGAGGTGGAACATATCCTCCAAGGATGAGGGAAGACTACTCTGTATGTATATTAGAATGACTGAAATTAGAATAACTGATCCTACAAGTGTTGATGAGAAATTTGAGTGACTGGAATTCATGTAATCCTCATGGAAATGTAAAATATTTCTAACCATTTTGGAAAATAATTTGATAGTGTCTTCAAGTCACAAATATTAGTAAATCAGTTTTTCCTTTTCTAGCTATCTACTCAAGAGAAATGATAGCACATATCTCCACAAAGACAAACATGAATGCTCTTAGTACCTTGGTCTTAGTAGCCTCAAAATAGAAACAACCCAAATGTCCATTAACAGTAAATGGGCAAACAAATTGTACTATACCAATATTGACAATACCATATAATATATGGAAGCAAAAAATTCTAAGAACAAAAAAATACATGAGTGTTTCCAAGACCTAGCTATTACAAATTGTGTTGCTATAAACATGGCTGTGCATATATCTCTGTGGTATGATGATTTTAACTCTTCTGGAAAGATCCCCAGTAGGGGAATAGCTGGATCAAATGGAACCTCTAGTTCTAGTTGTTTGAGGAATCTCCATATTGATTTCCACAGTGGCTGGACCAGTCTGCATTCCCACCAACAGTGGAGGAGGGTTCCTTTCTCCCTACAACCCCTCCAGCATTTGTTGTTGGTTGATTTTTTCACAGATGCGATTCTTTCTGGAGTGAGATGGTATCTTAATGTTGTTTTGATTTGCATCTCGCGAATGACTAGTGATGTTGAACACTTTTTCATATATTTATTTGCCATTTTTATTTCTTCATTTGAGAAATGTTTATTCATTTCAGTTTCCCATTTTTGGATTGGGTCTTTAAATTTGAGAGGTTTAATATTTTCGAGTTCTTTATATATACTAGATGTTAGACCTTTGACTGATGGATAGCTAGTAAAAATTTTTTCCCAGTATGTGCTTTTTCGCCCTGCTCTATTGATGATTTCTTTTGCTGTGCAAAAGCTTTTTAATAGCATGTGGTCCCAAGCACTGATTCTTTGTATTGTTTCCTGTGCAGCCTGGGTTCTGTCCATAAATTTTTTCCCAACCCTTATGTCTTCAAGGGTTCTTCCTATTCTATTCTCCAGTAAATTTAGTGTTTCTGTTTTAATGTTTAGATCTTTGACCCACTTTGATCTCAGTTTAGTGCATGGTGAGAGGCATGCATCTAGTTACCCCAAATGCCCAATGACCAATGAATGACTAAAGAAGATGTGGCTTTCCTACACAATGGAGTACTACACTGCCATAAAGAAGGGTAAACTAGAGTCATTTGTATGTAAATGGATGTTCCTTGAAAATATACTACTAAGTGAAATGAATCAGACATTCATGAGCACACATTGAATTGTTTCTCTGATATGAGAAACCATAACTGTAAATAAGGACAAAGTAGTGTAACGGATATTATATAAAAGGAAGATAATATACAAAGGAGAGGAGTACCAGAAAGAGGGAAGGGGGAAAAGCAGGAAGGGAAAAAACGGAAAGAAAGGGGAAAGGGAAATCATGGAGAATTGTAAATAAACCTGCTGTAAATAGGAATGGAGGGAACAGAAGGGAGGGGAGGGTAGAGGGGGGAGAACCAAGAGACACCATGTACAGGTACAAAACAAACATGTTAAATGTGATCATTTTATGGACAATGTACCAATACATGTTCTTGGTTAAAAAATAAACTAAAATAAAAAAAATACATGAATGTTGAATTAGTATCCTGTAGTAAATTAGTTAGAATTAAAAAGAGTCTATACAATGATAGGAATTGTATCTTTTGTTGTTTAAGGGTACAGACGGGTGGAGGAACAGATGAAGAATCACCGTAAGGGATGTTTCTGGGTAGTGGCAATATAGTGATACTATATTTACTTTGGTGACGAATTCATATTTTAGTGATATATCAAAACACAAGAAATTATATCATTTGTAAATGTACACCTGAGCTGAATCTCAATAAAGTTGTAAAAACTGTGTAAGAGTAATGAGTTCACAAATAAAAGGAACATAATTCTTTTGAGGAGTTAAGGAAGTATTTCTAGATGACGTAGTGCATTTATATTTAGTGCTGAAAGCCTTATATTTTTAGAAAACCATAACTGAGTTAGTGTTTGTTGTTGTTTTCTCAGTCACCACTCTTCTAAAAGATATATAAGTAGGTAAGTAAGAAGCTCTAACCTACTTTTTGGGTGTAAGTCAGAAGGAAAAGGAAAAATAATGTCGGTTGCAGATGCGTAGGTGGGCCAGGATGATGAGAATTATTTCATTTCTTTCCTCTTTCAGGTCTAGAAAGAGGTGGTGAGACCAGACCTCACAGTTACATCAGGGGCAGTGATGCCATCTAACATTTCTAGATGAGGGAGTGTGTAGCTTCTTGCTGGACAACTCAGTGAGGACAAAGAGCTGACCACACTGAGACACATAGGCCTGTGTGGTTAAGCACACCTGCGCCTTTAGGTCTTTTCTTAGGTTTTCCTATGCAAGACTGTAAATACCTCTCGTAAATTTGTGATAATAATAATAAATATAGGGGCACTCCAAGTTTGGGTCCCTGCATGGGCTTCTCCTCCCGTATGCTTTCTAGCTGTGCACTTTTGCCACCCGAGGTGGCAGCAGGGCTCTCACAGAGGGCAAGCTGGGGTTGCGTCTGGGGGGGAGATGGTCCTGCTTTTTGTGCCCTCCGAGGTCTCTGTGATCCTGTTGGATGTCTAAGCTACCACCACCCAGATGGCCTTTCTGAAGGACCTTCGAGTTCCTTCTATTAAAGAAAAATTTTAAAGAGTATCTGCAGGCACACTGGGAAGAAGAGAAGTGGCCAGATGTAACTGTCCCAATCCCTGCTGGGTCTGGGAATGGGATGAATTCCAAACATAAATAATTCACACATTTTAAATTATATGCCATTAGGTGTAGCATGATGAAATCTTGGCCTGTCCTGCTCCATCCTGCCCAGGACATGAAACATTCCCTTGTTCAGTATTTTGGGTACATATTTGGGTAAATATAATCACGCCTGATGATCCAGGCTGGAGCAGACAATGGATGCTGGCAGACGTCTCTAGCCTGAAAGACCACGGCACTCAAACAGCTTCAGGCCGCCGGTGGAGGGCAGCATTCTGGGCCAGGCACAGTTCTGTGCAGATGTAGTTCCAGCAGTGAGGAAGAGGAGAGATGCTGGGACGTTCACTGATGGCAAACCATTTGGAGACGAGCGCCCAAACTGCAAGCCAAAACCCTCTTATTTGTCGCAAAATGCCAACATTGCAATGAAACCTGAACACTGAGGTTTCAGTTTAGAAAAAAACAACTCATACGTTAACATTTTGTATCTTAAAAGAAAAACATCATAATATGAGGCCATAGGTTTGCCACCACTGGTGTGTATCTATTCTTCAGGGAGAGGAGAGACACAGAAAACTATTATTTGGGCATTTCACACCTTGTTGGTGGTCACTTTAATAGCAAGATTGGACAGAAAGTGGAGAGCGAGAGTTTTTGAAGGATTGAAAACAGCACTGGATGCTCATCTGACAGCATCTTGTTTCCGCGGGATGGTCCACTGGCGGCCGGTTCTGTCCGGGAGGAAGGCGCGTGTGTAGCTGTGGTGATGAGACCCGGCAGCGCAGGGTTATTGGAAGACGAGAAAACTCACTACAACCGCATCGCCTCTTTCAATGAGCTGCACCTGCTTTCCTCCACGTAGAGGAGGATTTTTAAGAGACACAGACAGTGTTGTCCCCTTGATGTCTAGTTTTACACTACTAGTAAGATAACTCACACACGCACCAATATATGTATGTACTATTTACTACGTTTTAAAAAGATTTTACTGAAATCAGTCCATAGCAGAAAGAAGAGCCCTAGGACCTAAGATTTTCCTCTGAAATGGGTGTGAGAACAGCATTATCTATCCTGATTCACTTCTTAAAATTCATTTTTAAAAAATAAAGACATTATATTTCACTTCATCGCTAAATCTTGTCTGAATGTACTCCTTGATATTCTCTGCCATTCCCTGCCATTCCTCTATTTTCCTTTCCTTCACGGTGGTTTCATCTCCAAGTTTTTAGGCTATTGAGTAGTTTGAGCTCTTTATAAATTTTGAATATTAGTCCTCGACCATGTTACATATATGGTTAGTGAATATTTTCTCTCGTTCCATAAAATTTCCCCTGTTTATTTAGATAATTTTCAGTGCAGAAGCTTTTGGGTTGAGTCAGTCCCATTTTTTTATTTTACTTTTGTTGACTGTGTTTGAGGTTATCTTTCCATGTCTTTGTGTCTTTTTAATTTTGTTTCAGTGTTTTTTTTTTGTTTTTTTTTTTTGTGGTGCCGGGGATCGAACTCAGGCCCTTGTGCTTGCAAGGCAAGCACTCTAATCACTGAGCTAAATCCCTAGCCCAATTTTGTTTCAGTGTTTAATAGGTTTTAGGATATTAATTTATGCCTCTGGCTAAATTTATTCCTAATTATTTTATTTTGGTTTGTCTATTATAAATATATTTTTCTTAATTTCTTTTTCAGTCAATTCTATGTTAGTGTACAGAAATACAACTGACAATTGTTGTATATTGATATTTTTATCCTAAAATTTTCCCAAGATCATTTTTTAGTAACCCGAACCCTAACAGATAGTAGGCGGGTTATTTTAGAACCTATATATATACACAAGAATGTATACACACTTCAGGAAAAAAAAAACTTTGTATACATATTTTAATACTGTATTTATTGATACATCATGAGATTAATACAAGTTACATTTGGCCTCCACCATTACAAGAGGTGCTCAGAATGATGGCCATTAGCTTCCAGACATTTATTAGTACAACCAAGTGCCACTTGGCAACTTTGGTCATTAAGATTGCTGCACACGCATTTTCAATTTCTTATCTAAGTGCCAGCAGTGTAGTGAATTTTCTGTGATATACAACATCCTTTAGGGTCCCCCCTAAGAGAGTGGTGACACCATGTGTTGAAAAAAAAAATCATAGCATTTTTCTTTTCCTGAAGTGTGTATACATTTTTTGGCAGACTCTATACATATTCATGTTACCTACAAACACAATTTTATTTCTTCCTTTTCAGTGTGGATTTTAATACTATACTAATACTTTATTTATACTAATACTGTAATACTGTACTATACTTTTAATACTATACTAATAGTGGTGGTGAAAATGGAGAAACTTATTTTTTCCTGAACTTAGTGGAAAAGTTTTCACTTTCTTCCACTAAATATGATGTTGCCTAGGGCTTTGTCACACATAGCCTTTGCTGTGTTGAGGTACATTCCTTCTATTCTTAATTTCCTGAGTTTTTAATAAAGGTATGTTGAGTTTGATCAAATACCATTTTCTTCATCCAGTGTGATTTGTCCTTAACTTTGCTAATGACATATGCGACAGTTGAACATTTGCATAGTGTCGAACAGTCCTGGCATCTTATGGATAAATCTCATCTGATCATGGTACGTGGTCCTTTCTCTGTACTGGCGAATTCAGCTTGGTAGTATTTTCTTGAGGAGTTTTGCATCTGTGATCATCAGGGATATTGGTCTGCAATTTTTTTTCTTGTGTCTTATTCAGGGTTTGATTTACAGTAATGTTGGCCTCCTTAAATAAACTTCCAAGAATTTACTCATCTTAATTTTTTTCAGAATTCAAAGAGGATTGATACTAATTTTTTAAAATATGTGGTGGACCTTACCCCTAAAGGCATGTGGCCCTGAACTTTTTATTTGCGGGGACTTTTGTGTTTGTTCATTCTATTGTTTTTCTTTTTAATGGTTTGGTATCTTTGGTCATGATTTGACTGTTCAAATTTTATATTTCTTCATGATTCATTCTTGGTACATTGTATGTTTCTAGGTATTTACCCACATCTTCTAGATTATCCAAGTTTGGATTGTATATCTGTGCATAATATTTTCTTACGATATTTTACATTTCTTTGATCTTGCATAATTTTCTTCTATAGTTTATAAATTTTAGTGTTCTCTTTTTTCCTAAATGTCAGTTTTCTTTTTCCTTCCTTTCACAAATCAAAGTTTTAAAAAAATCAAAACTCTCTGTTTCTTTGTTCTTTTTCTAGTGTCTTCTAGTCTCTGTGTCATTTATTTTTGCTTTGATCTTTTTGTTTACCTTATGCTGCTAATCTGGGACTTGGTCCACATTTTTCTAGTTCCTTGCTTTACAATATGGGTTGTGTGCTCAAGATCTTTAATTTTTCTTGATGGAAGTTCTTATTGCTATAAAATTTCTTCTTAGAACTGATTTTCTGTATCCCATAAGTTTTGGTATTTTCCATTTCCATTTTCATCCATCTTAAAATAGTTCTTTTACTTTCCATTTGATCACTTTTTTGACCTGTTGTTTGTTCAAGAGTATTTAATTTCAACCAATCTGTGAATCTTCCTCATAAAATTATTTATACATTCTTCCTATTGTAGTTAGAAAGGATATTTAATATAAATTCCATCTTAAATTTGTTAAAACTTCTTTTCTGATCTTACCTATGACCTATCCTAGAGCATGATTCATGTTCCCTTAAAAGAATATGTTCTGCTACTACTAGAGGGAATGTTCTATATATGTCTGTTAGATATTTTTTTATATTTCTATATTTCTTTTTTATTTTCTCTGTAGATGATCTGCCCATTTATGAGACATATATAATTTACAATTATTATGTCCTCTTGATTGACTCTGTATCATTATGTAATGACCTTCTTTGTCTCTAGTGCCAGTTTTTGACTTAAAGTATTTAATTTGCTATTAAATCTAGCCACCCCTGCTTGGTTTTGGTTACCTTTTGTATGGAGTATCTGTTTCTGTCCCTTTACTTTCACCATATGCTAGTCTGACATGTTTTAAATCTAAAGGTAGTCCCCCAAAGCCTCATTCGTTTGGGAAGTATCTTAGTCACATCCTTCTTGTTGGAACAAAATGCCTAACAGTGACAAGTTAAAGAAGGAAAGGTTTATTCTACTTACAGTATGTACAGGTTCCAGTCCAGAGTCAGCTGGCTCCAAGGCAGGGTGACATGACAGAGGAGTATGATGCATGAGAAAGAGTTCCACGGCACAGCAAGCAAGAAGCAGCAAGCTTCCCTTTCCCTTTTATCCCACCCAAACTACAAGGCTTTTTGGTGGTGCCATCCATACCCAAAACAATGGTAAACCAGTCAGTGAGCGAATTTCATCCCTAATCCATATTCACACACCCTTAATCCATATTCACACACCCTACATCCAGCCACCTCTACACAGCCCCAAGTATAAACACAGGAGGAACCTTGGGGGACATCTAAATACAAGCCATAACAGAAAGTGATTAGATCATGCGGAACACTATAGCTGACTTGTTGATAGATGAGATCTTGTCAGAAAAAGTCTGTCTCTAGGGTACTTAGATCCATACAAACAAAGTCTGGATCCTGGTCTCACTGAAATGGGCCCTGGGTCCACTGGAATCTGAGACTATGCGGCGGATGTTGAACCTGGGTCTTTGGATAACAGTTTATATCGAGATGAACCTTCTACCTGGGAATGCTTGGCTGGCCTGGAGCATAAATGCCTGGGGGCTAGTGGGCTGCCTGAGGCTGCAGGAACAGGTCGGGAACTGTGGAGTGCAGCCTGGCACTGAGGCTCCTCGGAGTAGCCCTAGTGCTAGTGCCCATGGCGGCCACCCTGTCCTGTGTGTGGCCTTACAGTCAGAGTATGCAGGAGCCATACTGAAGTCTGGAGCCACAAGGCCAGTGAGGTGGCAGGGATCTCTGAGGCAGGCCACATGATGGGGTCATTGCCACGTCAGATGTTCACTTTACTTCTCTTCTCCACTCTTCTCTTCTTTCCTATTTTTCACTCTGCTGCCTGGGTGTGCTGGGGAGGAGATGCTGGTAAGTAAAACTTTCCTTCCTGCCCTTGTCAAGGCATTTTATTTTTAATTTACAGGCTATACTCTCACAACTAGATTATTAGCTTTTGTGAAATTCTTTGAGGGCAGATAGTTTTTCTAATTGATACTTCAGTCAGGGAACGAGCAGTGGAAAGTTCTGCTTTATCATCCTGTTGACTTCATTTGTAGAACAGAAATTTTAAAATTATGAATCTTACTATGATATTTCTTTAAACATGTATATGGTTGTAGAACAGTACTTTAAAATATGTTTAAATTTTCAAAGAACCTTTCAAAATCTATCAATTTTAATAAGTATAAATTTATCAATAAAAGGGATAATGCAAGTTTTTCTGGTGCTTAAGTGCTGTCATGCCTTTTAAATAGTTTCTGGTTCAAATCCTAGGAAGTTCCTGATCTTCAGGCAGAAACTGAAAAAAGAAATCAATGAAGCATGAAATAGTGTCACTTACTTGTCTTTTAGGCTAACAAATGATGTGAATGTAAAATAACACCTTACAAATTGCCACTCTTTTATTTGTATAGATAGTTCACTGGATAGGCAGATAAAGTCATATAGGCAAATTTTATTTTAAAATTTAGAAATGGAAAAATCATTTCGTGTCTTCTAGGGGTTAAGCATGGTCTTAGCCTCCTGTTTGAGGACTCCAGGCCTTCTAGGGGTCCAAGTTACCTCTCTGTTATACCTCCTTGCTCAGTAATAGAGAAATAGGGAGTGCTTTGTAAATCCTAGCTGAGCTGAGCCTGGTGATTGTAAAGTCACATACAGCACAGTGTTTTTGTATAATGTTCTTCTTTGTCAACTTTGATTGTTTCCTAAAGAAAATATTTTCTTATGAAAGAGACTAAGAGTAAGTTTTTTTTTTAATTAAATTTTTATTTCTATTGGTACAAGTTTTCAGTACATAATGATTACATGCCTTACGGGGAGTTAGTACATGTACATAACACATCTTAATTCTTTTTGTCCTTATTCTTTCTCTCCTCTTTCTAGTATTTTACTTTCATTTCTGAAAGAGACTCAGTTGACCTTATACAAATGACAGTATCTCCAAATTTTGAAACATCTTTCAAACAGGAAGAATTCCCTTTACATTTATAGTAATATTATTTTATACAAAAGAGAAATTTTGGTGTACAATTCCTTTGACAATTATTCTGGCATGAGACCTACATGAATAACAGTATTTCAACATTAAAATTGCATACATTTGGTGATCGGATCAGAAGTATTCTTAGGGTTATGTGCAACTAGTAAAATTAACAGAAGCTTTCTAATTCAATGTCAGTGATATGTATCCATGAAAAGTGCAAGTAAATACCAAGTCAGGTAGTTATGGGTTTGTTAAACAGCCGATTGGGTGGCTTTGCCAATGACTTTTCTAATTATAAAATTTCTACAGTAGGAACCATTGAATTCCCATAACCATATGGAAAAGAAAACAATATGCTTCTTTTCAGTTAGAACTAATAAAATGCTTTTCTTTGTCTCTAAGCAAGAAGATGTAGGGATCAGTATGAGAAAGGAGGCCGATTGGGAAGTCAAGAATAATTCTAAAGCTGAAAATGCTTTTACTCAGAGTGAAAAATATGTTACTCTTGAGAGGCTGTCAATGCCAGGTAACCCTGATACCCAAGCAAAGCTGTGGTCTTCCAAAAGTAAAATATATACGTATATAATATTTATGTATAAATGCAATATAATTTATAAGTATTTCTTTTTAACTTTCAGAAGTAAAGTTGTATAAAGTATTATAAAAATAATTTTCTTCTTAAAAAAATGATAATGTTTTAAGTTGAAAATTGGTGAAGGAACAAATTATACACAGGTGCTTTCATTTTATGTCTTGTATGAAATCACCTAAAATATTACTAAAATATAAAATTTCAGTTTTTTACTTTAACATGGAACTATTTCTACATAAAACTCTAATAAACGTAAATTATTTTGGACTACATTACTCGCATTGGTTGAATAAATGTTTTGTAATACAGTCACAGTCGTAAACATTTTAACTAAAAATAGTTATTCAAATAGTAAACATGGAACCTATAAATAATTTTTAAAAACACAATGGAGGACATAAAGGCCGATATGTTTGCAGGTAGCGAAGCATGCCGCCAACCTGTTTACTCTTTAAATCCAGGTTCATATATAAAGCATTTAAGTAGGAAATCTTCCCTAATGCCACATTTTGTTTATGTAGCAAAATCAACTAGTTGGTCCCAGTTTATTCCTTGACACTCTGTTACTAACCTTTTGTCCATCCTGACCTATGTTACAATTCTGCAGTGTTCTTGGGTATCTTATTAGTTTACCTTTACGAGAACTATTTCTGTGGGGAAGTTTTACTAGATGGAAAGAAGCTAGAAAATGATCTAGAGTATGAGGTGTACTCATCTCAGGCAGTATTAGACTGATGGAAATGAGCATTTGGCACACAAAGATGTGTGCACGCCGTGTTAATGTCTAAGGTAGTGTGTCAGCTCATTCCTCTAAGGACAAGGAAGTGGCAACCATGTCAGTGGCACATACTGCTCCATTCCTTTCCTTCCCTCCTACTTTATATCCCTGGTTCTGAAGAGGAAATGCTGCAGCGCATGTGTCCCCAGGTGGAGTACACTGCACCCAAAGAGGGTGAAGACTCCTTTACTGAGGAAGAGCCTTTGCTATAACTCCAGCCAACCACAGTCCACAAAGTGGTAAGTGGTGCATCTGTGGTCTGAAGATTGTATGGGAGTGGGATAATGGGGGAAAAATGTCTAAATGTCTCCTTTTCCCAAAATAATGAATAAAATATTGAAAACTATTGCTGCTATATAATAGAGAAAAAAAAATCAAACAATTTATTCATCTCATTGCAGTTTTACAATTAAATAAAATGCAATTTAAAAATACAAATGACTAATGCAGTCTGAAGGTCACCTAGGTAGGCAATTAATGGGGGAAAATGGTGGGCTGGAGGGGAAATAATTGCTATTTGTTAAAAATGATGAAAACCTAACTGCTCATCAGAGCCTGCAAATTGCTACAAACGGAGCACATTCAGGGGTGAGATACTCAAAGGACTGAGGAACCATTTCCTAGAGTCCGGACGGCAGAACTGCGGTGGCACACGTTGCGTAAACTGTTGTTTGACTCTTCAGGAGAGAGAAACTCAGAGCCGTAGACGTTTCAGGCAGTGTTTCCTGGAGCAAGCAGACTCAAGAGCATGAAAGAGGTGGACTCGTTTGGGAAAAGACAATGACTCTATTTTAATCATGCGGGATTACTGGTCCTTCTTGAGAACCAGTCACCTTCCTCAGACAGGTTCTATTTCACCTTCTTGACTCAAAGAAACTGGAGTCATTTTAGTCTCCTTCAGGAAACCCAGAGCAGCAGGAAAGGATTCTCTCCTGTCCCGTGAGAGCTAAGATTAACGGCGGTGCTCAACTTTCCCAGGTTACTTAAGTTAACTTCATTAGCAGATGCTATATTTCCAAGCGTCGTTTTTCTTCTGCTGGAGAGAAACTGTGTCTTTCGGGTTTGAATCTGGCTAAGGCAGCTAAAGTCATTCACCTGGTCCCACATCTCCCTCAACACCACACATACAACATGCAGAAGTTGTCAGCAAGCAAACTCTAGCTGGAAAGCGATTTCTCTGTGTGTGATTTGGGTACATGAAGACAAAATCTGAAGGTTAGATGCAACAAGAAGAAGGAGTGAGAAGATGGGAACATGGATGGTATGGAGAGATCTCGCTTTATGAAGCCTGACCATGCCTGGGAACTGGGCCAGGCTAAGAGCAGGAAGACAGTGGTGCTGAGATAAACTTAGGACCTGGGTGAGGTTGGACTGGATGTTTATCCAGAATTATTGGGCTTAGCTAGCAGATAATTAAATCTGAATCGCAACCCTAAAGAACAGTTGTGAACATTGGCTGGAAAATAGCATGAAGTTTCAAATTCCCTGAGTGCAGCTGTAGATGGAAGCACGAGAAGGGGTCAAATGGATAACGGCACACAGAAAAGACAGGGCCGTAGTTCATAACTGAGACCCTGAATGAGGAGTCGGTGCTCAAGACCTGCTTTAAAAATCACGGCAAGAGGGCAGCTCATTTGCCTTTGTGGTAATGACAGAATGCTCAGAACGTCCTTCTGGAACTGGGTAGGAAGATGCTGCTCTTCCTGAAAATGACCTTCCACCCACAGCTGCAACCCGGCAGCACAGGACTCGGCCCTCAGTGGGCACCGGAAGTGCAAAGGCCTCGCAACGTCAACAGAAAGCTCCTTGGAGGAGGCTGCCTGACTTCACACAAGGACATGTACCTTCTCTTCAGACAGGTCAACAAAAGGTCCCATAAGTTCGCCTGTTAAAAATTGGAAAGCTTCATCGGCCCAAGTATTTTGCACAAGGAACATTCTGTCAGAGAGAGACAGGCACTGATGGCATTTACGGCAGTAACTGGAGCTGCAAGATTAGATTTTCACACCGCGCCTGGCAGCTGCTTGTGTGGCTATGCGTTCAGCTCTCCAAAGAGCCTCTCCCAGTCCCTCGGCAGCTGAATGTAGGAATTGCATGGTTTCTTCAAGCCCTTCTTTGTCTAGTTAGGTGGGCTTGACATTCAGGGTTGTTTGGATCTAGCAAAAAATGACATCCAGGATCCAAAGCAGAACAAAGGGAAGTGTTCGCTCAAAGTTCCCCCAGGATATGTAGCCCAGGGGATAATATACGTAAGTACAGGGTTAGTACAAGCTAATGTCACAGTACCAAGGCTGAAAGGATGACGGTCAGTGTGGCAGGCCTGGTTCACACTCAACACGGTGTATGCCGGAATCTTCCTTCTCTCCTCTGCTCCCTCCTCCCTTCTTCCCCCTTTACCCCTTGACTCCTTCTCTTCATCCTCCCCCTCCTCCCGTCCTTCTGTCCTCCTCCTTCATCTTTATCTTCATTGTCTGTCCTTCTTCTGCTTCCTCTTCACCTTCATTTGTACTTTCCTTCCCTTCCTCCCCCTCCTCCATCTTCTTCCTCTACCTGTAAGAGTGATTGAAGCTAGAAATCTGTCCGCAAGTCAAGGAAAGGTTCTGGAATGTGTTTAAGATGTGGTTTAATGCTAAATGTGCTTAAAGCATCAGATTCAGAATTCCTGTCTCATTTTTACATAGCACTGTTTATGTGCCACTAGGCAAGGTGCAGCAGTTAAATGAGGCCAGAAAGAAGTTGACATAGAGGAGTTAAATACACACAAGTAGAAATCCTTGAATCATTTACATATGTGCCTGCACCTGTGTTAAACTACTAAGGTCAAATCTATGAGATAAATACTATTATTCTTGTTCTAGGTATGATTGATGTCTAAAACATTGATTTCCCCAAAGCCTATGGATTGTTGTGAAAGAACCAGGAACAGAAAGAGGCCTGTCTGACTCAAAAGCCCATCTTCATTTTCACAGAACATAACACATCATGACATGGAGCAGAAAAGACAAGCCATCATCCTTAGAAAATTTTCCAGAAATGTCTCTTGTGTTTTTTAGCTGTGGACAGGTGGTCACGACATAGACTTTGTCGCACATCTGTTACTTTCTTCCTATAAACCGATCATGAACAAGGATGTTATTTGCCGGATAATGAAAGTAAGATCATTCCATCTTCTGTATTTTTCATCTGTAAATGAATACAGAAAACCATTTTTAAAATAACCATTTTTAAAATAACTGCTAATAATTCAACAAAGACTTAGGCAAGAATTATGATATAGAAGCAGAATATAACCTGGAACCTGAGAGACAAAAAGTTAAAAGCTTTGAGTCGAAGAATCAGTACCACTTCTTAAAGGAAAGACACACAAAGAAGACACTGTAGAAAAAGCAACAAAACCAAAATTCCAGAGGCCTTTCTATAATGTGGGCAGGAGGGGGCTTCTGTTCAAGGGTGAGCGTTCTGTGGACTGGGACAAGAAGCAATGATGAGAGAAGGGGACAGACTGGCCACACTGGGCCTTTGACAATTATTTCATCTAGGGGAACACTGGAGTTACTGAGAATGTGAATTTTGATATGAGACAGACTTTATAGTTCTTCCTAAAGAATTCCTGGATATTATGAATAGACCCCAAGTAATTTTATGTTCTTTGGTATAATATTAGAATATTTCTTCCCTAGGAGATATATATGTATATGATAGATATTTATATATAATCACACACATAAACACAGAGGTACGTAAACACATATGAACACAAATATCTTTGTAAACTCTCAATGCTAACATTTTAGGAATGACAGAGTGTCGGCTTCCTTTAAGGTACAACTTCTAACAATTATCTTGATACATCCTTTTCTACCAAACATTTTTGAGGAGAATAACAGTTGACAAAGTATATGGTCAGCTCATCTGGTAGATTTTTAAAAGGTGGTGTTCATATTTATTTGTACCATTACACATTTTAAAACATTCTTTGTCCTTTTAGAAATGGAAGAAACGCGAACGAACTCCTGCCCCACTCAGCCGCGTGTTGGGCCTGGGACGCAGGTCTCACCTCACCGCCCGCAGCGTTTCCTACATTACCGACCCTCCTCCCCGTCCGCGACGCCTCCTCTCCGGGATCTCACACTTTGCCACACTTTATCTTTGTTCATTCTTAACTTTCAACTCTCGTCAGTGGGTTAGTTTCTTGACTCATGGCCAATCCTTTTAGTTTTACTACTCAATATCAGCAAATGTTCTACAAAACACCTCTTCCTTCTTTCTTACCTTTATTGTAGTAATTGTTTCCCTCATTTTTCTCAAACCTAATTCTATGCTGGGCTCTCCTTCATCACAACATTCTTTCGTTTGTTCTCAAAATTGATTTCTACAGGATCTATCTTTGATTTCCATCCCAGTCGTACTCCCGCCCCGTCACTCGGTTGTGTGCTTTCATTGCCTGTTTTCACTTTAGGGAGAGCATCTTATGGATTCATATTAAAATATACGCTATGTACATAGATATTTCTCCATCTGCTATCAAAATATGTATTTGTACCAAAGGAATTGTTATAATTCGTTCTTCTTCCTAAAGAATTTTATATTTCAACAATTCATCGTACATTCTCACCCTCAAAGAGGCTACTTTGTAATTCTATCAAGCCCGCATTGGCATTATTCCTCTTCGTTCATTCATTCACTAATTAGACATCTACAAACCATCAACTATGCGTCTGGTATTCTGAGTTGCTATTTTGTGTCTGGAAAGATGAGCAGCCCTCTTCCTGGTGTCAGGGCAGTGACACGTCACTGTGAAAATGGCCGTGAAACCACATAAGCATCGCACAATGATTCTAATTTGATCGACTGATCTTCCATTAATATTATGGTGCTTTCCGAGTGGCTCTGCCCATGAGGAGGTTTCTTTTTTTCTGAGAATGGAAAAGACGCTATACTACTAGCTGTCTTAATCTTCCTTCACTGGGCAGATAATGGTAGCTGATCCCATAATATACTGAAGGTCCTTTGTCTTTAGTGCTGCTGGCAGGAAAGGTCAAATCAACATTTTACTCAAAATTTACAAGCTAGAAGTTAAGTCATGCATTTCACAGCCTGTTGCACTGGATTTGCTGGTGCTCGGCCTCAACACTTACTGTTTGTAATTGTTTGCACCTCAACTGTCTTGCTCAGGACATTAGAGGAATAGTACTTAGGGGGAGGTTGCTGCGAGGAGTGTGAGTGTTGGCCTATGCACAGCGTTCGTAGAATGACTTGCATGTAGGAAATGCTATATGTGTTGGCTTTTATTATTATTAAAAAACCTGCTGAAGAGGACATTTCAAACATGAATCCCCTAGTGACCTCTATTATCAAATTAGACCCGCATTTTTTTCATGAAAAAGCATAAGCCTGGAGATAAGACAAAAAGATGTTTTAAAATTCTGCAAAACTTTTAAAATTACATGCGTAAAGGAAAAAGAGAATGATAATTTTCTGATGAAGTATTAAAACAATACTCAAATCAAGTCATTGAATATGATTGTGAAAGTAGCCAGTTTTTTTTTTTTTTCCTGTTTAACAAACAGACAAGACTAGAGGAGAAAAAAGAAAGCAAACCCCACCCAGCCCTGAGTACGGAGCGATCTCATCATGTGCCGTTCCCCAGCATCTCTGAACAGAATAATGACACTTGGAATATTTACAGGCTGCATCTGCCTGTGACTAGGAAAAAAAAGTGGTCTGGGCTGGAGGGAAAGATTGAAACTGAAATCCTAGCAAGGTGTAGAATAACAGAGGGGCACTATCCCCAAAACAACCAGTTCGATTCTCCGAAGACTCTCCCAGCATCTTGGTCGCATCGGTGGCCTTTGATGAGAATGAAACAGGGTTTTCCATCGTCTCATCGTCTCATTCATCCGGTTTCCTGCATTATATTTGCTACTTTGAGTTGGTGTCGTGGTTCTGCTAAAAAGTTCGTACCAAAATAAGCCTTTCTGGAACCAGCGGATGTTCTAGGTCCCCTTTTAAGTCAGCTAATGCTGAAAAACACTTGAATTGTGATTGCGTAAACCCTGAGAGAGCCTCTGCCCTTACGGGACACTCCCTGCCTGCTTTTCACACTGTTATCTCCCCCTAATTAGTGAAGCACAAAAGTCTCCGGGACCGGCTACTAAGTGGCTTGTTTTCTTTTTCCTAAAGGGAAGGTTGTCCAGGGCACTGTGAGGGTGCCGGGGCACCAGGGTGGAGCGCGCAGGCCCGCGAAGCTAAGTTGTCCTAAAGGGAGGAGGGAGAGCCGCGGGGCACCCAGGGCTGCCCTGGACACAGTCTGCGCCCAGCACTAACTCCGCGGTGGTGGGATGCGGCCAGTTTGCTCTTGGGAACCGAGTGTGAACATCTCTTCCCTTCTCCCTGTTATTTATATCGTGGAGATAGTTTGAATTTATTATAACGGCGTTTTCCCCAAGCAAATTGGCAAATGATACAAAACAGATCTTTTCTTTTTTGTGTTTTTTGTTTGTTTCTTCTCTTTTCCTTTCTTCCTTCCTTCCTCCCTCTCTTTTTTCAGTACTGGGAATCAAACCTATGGATGCTATAACATCAGCTACATTTCTAGTCCTTTCTATTTTTTATTTTGAGAGAGAAATCTTCGAGTCTTGCCAAGTTACCCATGCTCTTCTTGCCTCAGCCTCAAGAGTTGCTGGGATTATAGTCATGTACCACCACACAGATTTTTTCTTTTCTCTTTTTTCCCCAATGACACCAGTCTTTAAATATTTACCTGTACTAACTTACTATCACAAATGATAAATAGTAAGTGTGTAAACTACCACAGTCAATCTAATCTGCATTAGTTTATTTTGAAGAGATGAAACACAGGACAGGTAAATATTAAATAAATCGCAAGGTATTTAGAAATGACCTGTATTATCGTTTGAGGAGAAATTTTTTTTTTAATTTTTAAAGAAATACCTTTACTTGACTCTAGTGAGTCCTTTGTCATGGATTATAATCTATTTGCCTATGTCTGCCTTGTCCATGACATGGTAAGTTATTTTCAGGTAGGACCATGTATTATTTATCTTCATTTATTTAGCATTTCATTGTTTTTAACAGATTCTTGAAGTTTCTTAGACTTGCTACATGCCAATCCCTTTACTTCTAAAAAAGTGAAAATATTATCAGGCCCAACAATATCTTGAGATTATTGCAAGAATCAAACAATAGAATGCAATAATAGGCACTGTCCCAACTAGGCACCTCACATGCCATTTTTAAAAGTGTGCTAGAAAATTCAGAGAATGGTATGAATGTCAGTAATTCTAGCTGTTATTTGCAGAAAGCTGGATAGTGTCAAGAATCAGACAGACGTTTGTCAAAACAATGATTCGTTGCTTCTTAACTTCGTATCCTTCTGGAAAACCATTTAACGCTTTGGAGTCTGTTTCCTCGTTTTATATATTGTTCATGGAGTCAGCAGCTGATGTCTTTTGGTTCATATAACGTGTCCAAGATTCAAGATTCCTCCTGAAACCTGCCGGGTGTCAACCTGCCTGTGCTTGAGACAGCCACTGGTCTCTTCCTTCTACAGCCAATTCGTGAATGGAATTAAGCAAGTCCAGGGCGCTCTTCTTTCCAAAGAATGATCTAAGCCTGGGACCAGAGCACAGGAGGCGAAACTCTGCCATACATCTCTATCAGCACCATTTTTTTGGCCTGTGCTCTACTTATGGAAATTGTGCTCTAAATCATCTAAGTGCACCGTCATTGAAATGTGCATACGGAATTAGTGCTGATGACTGACTCTTCTTTGATACACGTTCTCTAGACCCTGGGAGCCAATGGCAACTTCCTTGCTCTCGCTAATCTTACATGCCATAATCTATGTAAAAAGAGACATCAGATGACTTCGTTAAGTTCCATAATAGCGTGCTGTAGAGTCACTTGAGTTATATGTTTGTCAACAATTTTTTTGCCAATTTGAAAGCAAACATAACTTTTTCAATTAAGAAAAGGGGATGTCATTATCTCGTTCCTTCAGTAGCAACCAATGCTTATTACAGAAATATTTTAAATATTTTTAAGGGTTTTGGTGCATTTGGCTTCTCTGAGCTTTGAAGTTCCTTGAATATACAATAATGAATTTATAGATTTGTCTCCATCACTTTCACACCTTTTCTAGACCAGGAACTGTCACAGTTTCATTTCTCTACTCTCTGGACTTAGCATGGTGACTGGTGCATAACAGATGCTTAAAAAATGCATTCGTTTACTTAAACTCAAGTCCACAAGTGGGGCCCAGGACGAAGACGATGCTCAGCAGTAACTGTGCATGAATCTTAGGTGAATGAAGCTGTGATCACCTGTATCTATAATTTTTCTGAGTTGATAGTTACCTCCCCGGGCACCTCTGGACTAATTAGATTAACTGTTACTGTCAGGGCTATCTAATTGCCTGTACTGAAGAAAGCAAATTGCAGACAGTAGATATCAGTGTAGAATCAAACAGAAAACAGGTGTTTGCTAATTAAAACTGAGATTTTAATGAATGACCCATGCAGTTTGGTGAATAAATACAGCTCCTGGCATCTGCTATATAATTAGGTTTTCTCTGTCTCTCCTTCTTTTCTATTTCTTTCTGTCTCTCTTACTGCCCTCTTCTCTCTGACCCATTCTTCCAAAAACTAGTAGTAGATAACTGTGAAAGGACAAATTTAAAAAGACTAGTAATCTTTACTATTTGTAAAAACAGTGAAAAGCAGATGTTTCTGTTCAAGACACTATAAACAAACCAATCAAGAAGAACAGAAAGACAACAGAGTCCAATCATTGTGCACACATATGCACAAATATGAATTTAACTTTTTATACATTAAAAGAAATAATATATTGGTGAAAGAAGTGATAGAACTGAAAAGGATGGAGAAGGATCGCGTTAGAACATTTTAATGCCCGAACTGGTCACAATCCCCTGGGGAAGGCTCATTATGAACACTGGTTCATCTACCATTTGAGACTTTCTTTTGAGTTAATTGGGCTTCCTGCAGAGAAGACCTCCGCTGAAAGATGTTGCCTTTTGCTCTTGCATTCATTTGAAAGTGAAAAGAGGAGAAGCTAATTTTAAAATATAGAAATATAGTAATAAGTCTGTGGAATGTGCCTGGCAGGCAGATTTAACTGTATGGAGAAGGTTCTTTTATTTAGGAAAGCAAAACGAGAGAAGGAACTTTAGAATGGCTTCATAGAAAGGACACAAACAAACAGCCAGGGCACTTTGTTGAAACCATCATTGCAGAAACGTGTTCCCACCAACAGTCTGTGTGTGTGAGTGCTCTGGTAAGTGGCTTTCTAGTTGGAGCTATTTTTTTTTTTTTTTAGTTGGAGCTATTTTCTGCGATTAAAATTTCCTGCAAAATCTCAATCGTGATAGCTGAGAACTTTGAAAACTCACTGAGTGCCGTGTCAACTAATGAACAATCAAATCTGCTAAAATCTAAGGAGATCAAGTGGCTTTTGGAAAACTCTTTCAATTCATTCTAAGATGCAGGACCACAAGGACACAGGCTAAGAACATACTCAGCACACAGTGCAGGTCGGGGGCTTTGGAGTGAGCTAATATTTTCTTTCAAGAATGAAACCTGGACTGAGGGTGTAACTTGGTGGACGACCACTTGTCTAACAGACACAAAGCCCCAGGAAAAATACTCAGCTCTGCAAAAAAGAGAAAAAAAAAAAGAGAGAGAGAGAGGAAGAGGGAGGTGGGGTGAACCCACATAAGCATGACTGGGAAATAGAAAATGCAGCAAGACCTTAATGAAATATTTTGAATAAGTATCTGTGACATTTATATCGTACTTTGTTTGCTTTTTAATGAATGCATATTTTATATAGCTCAACAGAATTGGTTCTCTTCTAAAATAAACAAGCCACAATATCACACAGTTACACACATACATATGGTTCAAATGTGTTAATGTGTGTGCTATCTATATGTATGCAGCACACCTTCATATGCATGTATAAAATGTGAACTGATTTAAAGGACGGTGGACAAAAACAGACTCATTATGGTGTTTCAGGGCAGATTGTAACCTTCCTTGTGGTGCTTCTTTACACTATTTCTGGGAGTTCCCCAGTGATGGCTTCAGCTGGGCCCCGAGTCCCAGTCTCAGAGCCAACCACTGTGTGAGCATCACCATGTTCTGCTTCTCCTGCCCTGAAGGCCATTGGCCTTCCATTGGTTTGCAGGACCACAGCAGAGGGCCACACTGACCGGATCCACCAGGAAAGGACAGTGTCTGGGCCACTGCATCGTTGCTCTCAGGCTTCCATTTTCAGGATGCCAGAGGAAAGCCAGGACTGAAGCCCAGTATTGTTCCTCCTCATTTCTGGGACACACATTGTCACTTCAGGCCTGGAGCAGTGTGTTTTGCTTATACTTGGAATGTTCCCAAATCCCTCATCAAAATAATCTAAGCAACTAATGATCCTCGAACCTCGGACTCCAGGAGCCAGAACCAGTCTCTAGACGAGGGGAAGAATCTGCCCTCCCTCATTCTCATTTGCCTTTTATGCTCTTCTCTTCCTGACAAAATTCTTCCCAGTGTAGCTCATTTCACTCTTATAACTTGTATATTAATTTTTCAAGTGTACATATCAACTACTTTGGTATATACCTTACGAAGCATGACCACAATGAAAAGAATGTGGGATATTTGTTAAGAAAAGAATACTAGTCCCTTTGAAGCTTCTCTTTGCAGAGATAGCCATTTCTCTGAACTTTGCATTATCTCCTTGTTTTATCTAAATTATTTTGATACATTTGTATTTATCCCTGAAAAGTGCACTTATTAATTTTGTACATTTCAAACCATACATCAACAAACCTTGAAACAAATGCTCTTTTGTAACTTACTTATTTTATTTGTTGTTTATTTTGAAATCTATGGTGCGATTTCAGTTTGTTGAACGACATTGTTACCAAATGATAAATCAGTCTTATCTACCTGGGAAAACTAAAGTCGTCATTGTGCATTATACTTGGAATATAATGTCGAATTCGAATCTGCCAACATTATTTTCAAGATCTAGTCATCTCACTTCACGAGTGAACTTGGCTCCAGTTTTTATACATTTCACATTTTTGTCTTGTGTTGGGATCTGTAATTGCCAGCATCTCCTCTCTTCTAATCTGAGTGATAGTGTTCGCCATGGTGTCCTTGCCTTTCTCCCTTCTTGTGTTTTAGGTACAGAGAGGGAAACCAGTCAGACTTGTCTCTCTCAGGAATAGTTTACTAAAACATTAGGATTCGTGTTTTTATTAAAGTGGAGAGACGAGTATAACTGAATTCTGGATTTTCAGGTGTGAGCAGTAAATAGTTGATACTTTAGAAATTGTCTCTATTGGAAGGGAGCGTGAGAATGCTTGATGTGTGGAGAGAAAAGTGAAATGCCCTATTTGGTGTTATTTCTTCTTCTCAGCATGTAGCCATGCTTTATTTTTTTTAATGTGGCCCCTTTTTAAAAATATTTTCTAATCCTTCACATTATCTTTTTTTTTAACTTTTATTAGCACATGTTTGCAGTACATAAGGATTACATTCACTATTGGGGATTGGTACATGTATATGACACATTTTTATTCTTTTCTTTTTCCCCACTACTTTGACCCCTCTTTTATTTTTCCAACATCAGATTCATTTATTTAACTTATAAGACCTTAAAAATTAATTGTCATATATATAGATTGAAAAGCAACTAACAGGTCAAAGAACATATAAAACATGTAGGACAATTATACTAAGTCAAAGTACACTTTTACTTACATTGTCCACGTGAATTACAGTACCTATTTTCTTTGTCTTTTGTCCTATTATCTGTCTTTCATATATATATATATATATATATATATATATATATATATATATGAGGTTTTGTCTAAGAGAAATCATGTGATATTTAAGCTTGTGAGCTTTTGAGCTACTTCACTTAACATTATGGCCTCAAGGTCTGTTTTCCTACAAATGACTCAAGTTTATCTTATTTTTTAAGGCAGAGTAACACTCCATTATGTATAAATACCATATTTTTTATCCATTCATCTGTTGATGGGCATATAGTTTGTTTCCAAAATTTAGCTATGATGAAGAGTGCTGCCATAAATATGAGTGTGCATACATTACTGTGGTATGATGTCCTTAACTCCTTTGGGAAGATACCTAGAAGGGGAATATCTAGGTCAAATGGAATTTCTACCTTTAGTTTTTTGAGGAATCTCCATACTGGTCTCCATGGTGGTTGTAACAATTTTCAGGCCCACCAACAATAGAGGATTTCCCTTTCTCCCCCCAGCCTGGCCAGCATTTGTTATTGGTTGATTTCTTGATGACAGCCATTGTTTCTGGAGTGAGAGAGAATCTCGGTGTTGTTTTAACTTGCATTTCTTGAATGGCCAGTGACGTCAAACTTTTTTGATGTATTCATTGGCCCTAAATCTCCAGCAAATGATGGATCTTTTGGTAAGACTAATGTCTTAAAAAACCTACCAAAGTTGTTGTACCCATTTTCATTCCCACCTGTGTTAAAGGAGAGTTTCTATTGCTCCACATCTTTGTTAGGAATGGAGTTTCCGGTGTTGTGAATTTTGGCCATTCTAACAGGTACATGGTGAAATTCCTTATACTTTTAGAAACGAAATTTCCTCTCCCAGTTTTCATGGATAATAGTAACTATGCACAGTGTTGTAGCTTCAGTCAAGTCATCCACATTATGCTGTTATCCACACACAAATTTATTTTTGTAGAATCTGTCCTTAGGTAATTTCAAGTGGATTAAGAGAATGACAGCTCTGACTAGCATTCCAGTAGTGGAGGGCTATTAAGGAGAAAGCACTCAAGAAACATTGAATAATGATAATGTTGATGATTGCATCACTGGCCTGAAGAAGATGGTGGCGGAATCTTGTTGGTAAATGCAATGCACAGAGTAAATGCAGATGTCTGTGGGCATAAAGATGATTCCTACAAGAGGGTTTGTTCCCACAGGAGGGTTTGTGGAAAAATCCACCAGGAAAAATACTAGTTAGTATCAATTTACTCAGAAAACGTCAAACCTCATGGGAAAGAGTAAATGATTTAAATGCACTTCAGACATTATTTATAACCCATATTGCTTCAAAATATATTTTAGTCAAGATGCTCCTATATTTTCCTTGCCTATACCTTGCTAAGTAGATCCAAATACTAGAATTGGAGGCAGAAACCCCACACCCCCCAAAAAATTTCTGATTTTTCTTTCCCTCAAAGAGAAAAGTTCCTGCTGTTGTAGCCCAAAATATAATCTGCTTACTTCACAAAACTAGGAGCCTATTTTATTCTGACAATGTCCACTTTCAAAAAGTCTCTTCTGGTATTCCTGACCTTTCTTTATGAGTGACTATCATAAAAGAGTCAGTCTCATTAGGCTACCATAAGAGATTCTGATTAGGTTTAAGGAAATAACCTCTTTTGATGATGCCTGCACATGGGAATCATGCTGGACCGTTGCTCATCAAAGCCACATTCTTGCTTTGTTTGACTCATGGAATATGCAGAAGACATACCGCATGTAATGAGCATATCTAATCTTGAAAGTGTGCTAACAAGCTTGCATACTAACAATGAGATTTATCTCCAGGCTGACAGCTTCCAGGTACTCTTTTATTTTCCAAGGCAAATTTGAAAATTAGCAAATTCAATCATAACGTTTACATGGCACAGAAGCACCTAGTTTAGGACCTTGTTCTTTTTCCCTTTATGCATACGAATATTTTTATAGTGAGAAGAGGAAAAAAATCCTACTATTTCTCTGCTTGTGGCAGCTTGCCAGCTCTCCCATCTAAAGTGATCAAAGACTGTAAACACCATGTGACAGAGTGAGAGATCTTTTTTAAGTAGTAAGGCTTTTTTGTAGTTTCATGAAGCAGTGAAACTCTGCAGGCATCATAGGTGAGATTTGGGGAGTAAAGGGGTCATTTTTATCTTTCAGGTTCTAAATGACAAGATCAAAAGGGAGTAACTTCATAAAAATTCCAATTTCCCTTCCGTGAGCACTCCGGTGTCACGGGAGGATTTACCTGCCTAATGTTGAGATTCTCACCATGAATGCTTTGTACTCATCATGCAGCCAAGAAAAGTCCTCGTTAATACAAGATCTGGCCATATGTAGGTTAAAATAGCGGGTTCATTATCACCAAAACGCACATCTTATATGAGTCCTATAGAAATATAGTGTTCTGTGAATGATCTCTAAGAAGAAAAACATGTAAACCGTGAAAGTACTACATATGCACCTTCACATTGCATTTATGGAACTCAAAATATTTTCACTGACTCTGGTTACTCTCTAGTAAATTAGCTAAAATTTATGCTGAACTTTTAATTTTTACATATATTTTTTAGATGCCCCAGTTCAAGCTTATACGGGTTATCACTATGCCCAGTCTCTCTGGCGTAATAAAAGATTCATTAATCATAGTAAGAATAGGAAGAAAAATTATAATAAGAAATTTTGTTGGATCTACAACTCAAAATTTGATGGTTCTCCATATTACTTCTAGTCAATGAATTTAGTACCCTCATTCATGATTTTATGATTTATCTTAGATGTTATGAGATATTTCACTTGTCAATAACTAAAGCATACTGAGTGGAGAGACAGGGAATGTGGGGGGAAGGGGTGGTAAAACTGCTTAAAATGCTATACATACATATTAATTCACCAAGATGATTACACTTTTTATGTATCACCAACATATACAAATAAGAAAGAAAAAAAAGTATTGTCTTTGCACTGCGATAGCAAATACACCATAGACTGTGTGGCTTAAACCACAAATAACTCATTTTTTACAGTGTAGAGACTGTGAAATCCAAGAACTAGATGCAGGCAGATCCTGTAGCGGATGAGGCTTCCTGTCTTGGTTCACTGATGACCATCATCTCCTTGTGTCCTCAGATGGAAGACAACAGAGAGAGAGGGATCAAGTTCTATTATGTCCTTATAGGCACTACTCTTCTTCCTGAAGGCTCTATCCTAACTATCTCCCAAAGGCTCGTCCTACAAATATTAACACGTTGGAGATTAGGATTCAACATATAAATCTTGGGGTTAAGTAAATATTCAATTCATAGTACACATCATATCCTATTAACATATTTTAATTTTATCCTTATGAAAGGAGCTATGATTAATAAATTGGCTTGTAGTTAAGTCTTCCAAAAATTCAGAAGACTTCTGGGAAATGAGGTGTTTTAAATTCCATTTCCTCACTTTCTGTGATTCATAATCACTATCTGAAGAACAAGCTTCTATGAGCTTCTATAGTTTCCATATTCATATCGCTCCCATTTGCAACCTGCGTATAGTTACTGTTTTGATCTGTTCCTATTTGCTAATCTCCATACTAGCCTGCTGCCTTTAATACCCCACATTTTTTCCCAGTTTAACACTTTAAAATTTTTTTCATTTCTTTTTCTATCTCATTTTCAGATACTTCTAAATGGCGTCTGGCCCCTCAAAATGGTAAGTCAATTCTTCCCATTCCATAGTGGAACCAGATAGTAAGCCTGTTATTTGGATTTTCCCTTATCCCCTGCCTTCTCCAGAGCTTCATCGTATCCTCTTTATCTAACACAAACACTTGACCACAATTCAGACACATATTACCTCAAGCTTTTTCAATGCCAGAACTTTATTTTTACTATTTATCCCTATTATACTCACTCTTATACTTACAAATGACCTATTCCTCCCCGTCCAATGCTGCCCTACAAATAAAGCAATAGCTTGTTTTCTCTATTCTTCTACATGATAGTGATGATAAAAGATATGTTTATTGATATAACTTCAATCAAATACTACATAAGTCATCCAGGACCACCAATGCTAATCCATAACCTGACTAAACTCATTAATTTACATTTAATATACTCATTGTTCAAGGTAACTATTTAACTCTTCTTTACTTGCTCAAAATCTCACTCTTATCTCTTACTTGCCTTGCTTTCAGAAGTTTTCTTCAACTTGATTTTCCCGTATTTTCTTCTCCTTCACTACTTTGTTTCTGTATCTGAATTCCTACTCTCCTATTTTTTTTTAAATTTGAGACAATCCATATATCCCTTCTCAAGCTAAGCTTTTAATTGATGTGCTTATCAGTCATTACCTTTCTTTATGTAAAATTATAAACATGGCTATTCCTTGTTATCTATGACCTTACTCAAGAATATTTTATGTAAATTAGTTCCTTTCATAAATTTTAGACCCCATCAGTCTATCTTTTCATCTATTACTTTTATTTCCAAACTCCTAGTTGGACCATGGCAGAACATTATAGTCTCGTTCTTTCCTCATCAAGTTTATATATCTGTGTACCCCAAAACTCTGCCTTTTCTCCACATACAAAGGAGTCCATGATCCTATCTAATGTGACCTCCTTATACATATACTTTAGACCTCATAGCATTTTACCTAAACCCATCAGTTCAAAAGTTATACCTTTTCTACTGCATTAACACTTTCTGTTTCTTCTGGATTATCCTCCAAATCTCAAAATTATGAAAGTACTCAATGGCATCTCTTTTTTCACATGTCTTTTTTTTTTTTTTGGTGCTGAGGATCGAACTCAAGGCCTTGTGCTTGCCAGGCAAGCACTCTAACCACTGAGCTAAATCCCTAGCCCTTTTTTCACATAACTCTTTAGCTATCATTCAGTTTCTTTGCACTTTTACTAGCAAAATTAGGAGGAAATATGTAATCTAATTTCGTATCATGATTTGCTTACCATCTACTATTTTTTCACACTACTCTAATCATACTACTGTCCTTACCAGTTATATTGCTCTACAGGCATTACCATAATGAAATGGCATAAACTTAGTGTCTTTAAAAACAGACATTCATTTTCTTGCAGTTCTAGAAGCTAAAAGTCCATGTGCAAGGAGCTGTACATTAAGTTTCTAACGAGGTGATCTTCTTGGCTTGTAGACAGTGACATTATTGGTGTGTTCTCACACAGTCCTTTCTTCGTGTATCCAAGAAAGGGAGAAAAGAGTTAGAGAGTTCTGCTGTCTCTCTCTCTGCCTAACAAGGACATTAGTTTTCAAGATAGGGTGCAACCTTTTTGGCATAATTTAAACTTCATTCTCTGCATAGAGGACCTATCTGCAAACCAGTGAAAATGAGGGATAGCATTTCAACCTGTGAATTTGGAGTTAGGCAGGGCAGTTTGTTCACAGCACCACTTCACTGAAACATCTCTGCTAACCGGCGTTCATAACTTCCATTTTCATACCCAAGTGGAAAGTTCGCTGACTGTGCTTATGTCACACGTTCACATCATTTAACACAGTTGGTCACTCTGTCTTTCTTGAAGCACTTTCTTGTCTTGTATTTTTTATTGTTGTTGTTATAGTTATCAATTTGCAGTACTGGAGATTAAACCCAAGGCCTTTGCACTGAGCTACATCCCCAGTCCTTTATGGTTTTTTTTGTTTGTTTGTTTTTAAATTTGAGACATGGTCTCACTAAGTTGCTAAGTTGCCCAAGCAGGGCTTGAACTCACAGTTCTTCTGTCTCAGCTTCCCGGAGCACTAGGATTGCAGACATACGTGCCCACACCCAGCAGTTCGTATTTATTTTTTAAAATACTTTTTTTCGGGCTGGGGATTTAGCTCAGTGATTAGAGTGCTTGCCTTGTAAGCACAAGGGCCTGAGTTCGATCCCCGGCACCACCAAAAAAAAAAAAAAAAAAAAAATAAAATACTTTTTTTCATAAGCTCTAACCTTTGCTTCAAACATAATAGTAAATCAAGAGGAATCAAAGTCACCTATTAATTAGTTGGCATTAAAATACAACTTTTTTCATTGTTTTAATACTTGACCTACTGGATTTCATGGAAGTATTTGACACTCTAGACTCGAAGGTGATAAGGAGGGACCTATGTACCCTCAACGGTATTCACCATGATGTATGAGTGCCAGGAAAGTGTATAAAAATTTATATCTATTTTTATCTTAAAAAGAAAGTATCCATTAAAAATTAATTATTTAGACTCCCTGCAGCCCATATCGGTTCCACATGCCCTGCCAGATCTGGGAGTGCGAATGACTATAAGCACTGTTTGCTCAGCATGGTCACCCCTTTCTAGCATCTTGAGGTGTTTTATTGAAATCCACCTAAGTGGATTTAAGCAGTATGTACATTTTAGGTGTTAGAAACTTGGCAAGTGTTTACAATGAGATAAAGACTATTAAGCAACAACCAGAAGTTGCTTGTGTAATTCATAGTAAAAAGCTTCAGTTTTTTCTCTTATAAAAGCCTTACTATGAAACAATGCTAAAAACAATCATGTTATGTCGCAAAGCAAATGTTAGCATACACACATACACACGCACACACACCCCTGCACACAAGTCCTGTCAAAGTAAAGTTAACATTTTTCATGACAGGCAGAGATAAAATGAGTTTTTCCAGAAAAATGTTCTTCATTCTCTGAAGAAAACTTTTTAAAAATGAGTTGGAAATGTCTTCATAATTAAATGACTTAGTCACTGAAAAAAATGTAAATGTGTTACCTCTAAAGCTTTGATGTCTGAAATTTAAAAAAACAACTTGGAAACAGAATGTTCTAATATACTTACAAATCTTCCAAATAAAAAGGTTCAGTGTTTTTAGAATCATAATTGCTAAATGGTGTTGGAAAATGTGTCATAACTTATAAAGTATAACTATGTATTAGGCACTTTCCCATCCTTGAGGCAAAATACCCAACACTGGATGCCTGCAATTTTAACTCACAGTTTCAGTGTATTCAGTCCATGGTCAGCTGACTCCACAGCAAAAAAGGCGTAGAAAGATTTACAGTATTGTACCCTTAAGCCTGTGGTAGGTGGGATTTTGCTGATTCCTGAGTTGCCTTCATGCCATCTATCCTATTGCCTTTTTGTCAACTGCTCAGCCTCTTTTTAATGGTAATGTTTTCATCAGCTACACTCTCCCTGGCCCTGACTTTTTGGGTGCTTCCTTTCTGATGAAACTGGAAAATTTTTACATCTGCGTTTTGCTCTTGATTCTCACTGAAGATCTGACTAAAAACAGCAAGCCATACCCATTTCCCAGTCTGAATCTTGGACTGCATTGCAATTTCCTCCCTCAGATTAATTAGTCCATCTCCCTTAATCTCAGCCTCCTGCAAAGTCTCAGTCTCAGTACATGGACAAAACGTGGACAAACTCTTTGCTAGAGCGTAACATGCATGGCCTCTAGTATAGTTTCCAAGAGAGTGCTTGTTCCCAAATGAGCACTCCCGAGTCTGATCTTTATTGTCCACATTCCTATCACCATTCTGGCCTTCTGATCTCTAACCAGAATTGCCTGTTGAGCTCTACTTACAGAAATCTAAATCTTTTCTCGCCTGGTTTTCCAAAGTCCTCCTGCAAACAATTTCCAAAGACTTCTGAACCACATGGTCAAGTACAGTCACATCTCAATCCTCCTTCTGGTGCCAGTTATACACATTAGTCACTTTTCTCATTGCTGGGACAAAATATACCACCCTCTCAATTTAAAGGAGGGGAAGATTATTATTTAAAGGAGGAGAAGATTATTTGTATGGATTGATTATTGCAGTCAATTCAATCCATAGTTAGCTGGATCCAAGGCAGAACAACATAGTAGAACGGTATGGCAGAGAGAAGTTATGCACTGCATGGCAGGCAGAGTGAGAAAGGAGGAGGCAACAGTGTTAATGAGCCTTTCCAAGTCATAGTCTCAGTGGCTTGCCCCTTTGGACCTACCCCACCTCAAAATGGGAGACTTTTGGGGGACATTTTAGACCTTAACTGTAACAAATCAATAATTTAGCATCTATATTCTGTTTCACATGTCTTGTCAGTTAATTTTAATTAACTTCTTTATGTATGATAGTCATTAAGACCGAGAATCATCTAGCACAGTCCCTATCAGAACCCCAGCTGATATTTTTTGTGCAAATTTGCTACTCGGTCTTTAAATTTATATGGGAAGTCAAAGGACCTAGGGGAAAAAACAAACAAACAAACAAAATACAGCTTTAAGGAGAAAAAGTGGAAGTATCACCCTTCTTAACTTCAGAATTTAGTGCAAAGATATATTAATCCAGAAAACATAAGGATAGAGAAAAGAAGTAATGGAATGAGGCTGAACATTCAGAAATTAGCCCTTATCTTTATGTTCAACTAATTTTCAACAAGGTGTCAAGATCTTTAAATCAGGAAAGAGAATTCTTTTGGACATTCAGATCTGGGACAGATGGATATCCATAAGCAAAGAATGGAGTTGAAATTCTCTAGTATACACTATAGCACAATTAACTTAACTTAGCAAGGTCTTAGACCTAAGTGCAATGGCCAAAACTATCAAAATCTTTGAAGAAACCACACAAGTAAATTTTTGTGACTATACTTTGTATATTGATTTCACAGATACAACAAACACCAAAAGCACGAGGGATAAATGAAAAGATAAATTGGATTCCATTAAAATTAAAACTTTTTATGCTACAAATAATACCAACAGGAAAGTATGAGGAAAATTTCAGAATGGAATAAAATGTTCTCATAACTACTTTATTGATAATGAACTTGAATACAATATAGGAACTCTTATAATTCAATTATTCAAGGACAACTCCAATAAAATTCTACAAAGGATTTAAATAGATATTTTTAAAAGGACTTATATGAGTAGACAATAAGCATATGAAAAGATAAACATTACTAGTCATTGGTGAAATGCTAATCACAAGCACAGTGAGATACTAATTCACATCTAGGAAGATAGAGTGAGAAAAGAGAGACAATAATAGACATTAGTTAGTAAGTAGAAAAATTGGAACCTTCATTCACTTCTGGTGTTTATGTAAAATGAGGTAGCCACTCTGTAAAACATGTTGAAAAGTCCTCAAAATGTTAATATGATCATGAAAATCTCTGAGAGATATATAGATAATAAGTAGATAGCTATAGGCATGTATATTCATAGACATGCTACAGAAAAGAAGTATATATCCATAGAAAAACTTATACTAGATAGGCACACCAATTTTATTTATAATAGCTAAAAAATGAAAACAACCTGCATGTCCATATACTGAAGAATTAATAAAGACAATACAGTACAAGCATTCAGTGGAATATTATTGGAGAGTAACAATAATATTGGAGGGAATTACTGATATTCTTTACTGATATTTATTACTGATATTCATTAGTAATGAGCATCAGTAATGAATTACTGATATTCATTACTAATATTCATCCAAAGTGAAAGATGTCAGCCATACTAAACCATATACGGTATGATTTTATCTATACTAAATATCAACAATACACAAATCTCCGGAGATAAGTTAATTTTGGCCCAGGAAGTGTGAGTTATACAACAGGAGTTTCTTTTAGGGAGAATGGTGACAGTCTAAAATTAGATTGTAGTGACAATCGTACAACCCTGAGAATATATTAAATATTTAACTGTTCATCTTATAGAGTGACTAATATAATAAATAAATCTAGAGTCAAGTTTTAAGAATAGCTGTCTCAGATACATCACAAAGCTGTACTTAAAAATTCTCATATTAAAAACACAAGCACATTTTTTCCTTTACTAAATCACAACAAATTGAAGGCTAACTGGTGCTTACTTTATTTTTAACTGACTATTTTTAAAGATCTACAAAATGGAAAAATTGTATTTAAGGTACACAATATGTTAAATATTAGAAAGTGTCATGATTTTCTTTATTTCAACAAAAATATTGTAGAACGCTGTATGGGACCATCCTCTCTTTTGGAACGCCTCACTCTGCCAATTGATAGAAAGGAAGTCTCTGCTCTATTGATTCACGTCCCTAAAAGGAGTGAATTTACTAACATGTCTGCAGTCTTGTTCTACTTCCTGAGTGTCCTTTTCACCAGGGAAAAGAGGAGAATTATGTTCTGGGAGAATCTGGAGAAGGATGGATGGGTGTGACTAAACTTATGGAGCAAGAGTGAATACTGGTTTGTCCTCTGGTACGTGAGGGAAGACTTCGTTAGGATTTAAGAGAAACGACAAGCTTAAGTTGATGAAATACTAGAGAGTTTGACGAGGTTAAAGTAGCAGAAAATATTTTGTGACCATTCATGAAAAGCATATTTTCAACTCAAATTTTCACCTATTCTGAGACGATTTTAAAATTTACATCCATGTTTTATTTTTTCCAAAATAACTTGTAGAGTATAAGAAGTGCTGTATTTCCTCAAAGCTCAACAGCACTTAACAAATGATTTTGTTTTCACCCTAGTAAAAGCACCATTTCTTCTCGCACAAACGAATAGATTATTTAATATTGGGCACATTGCTGGAGAGAGGTAGATTGTGGAGCAGTTAACTGTTGGCACCAAGCAAACTCAGTCATTATCAGTGTGGCAAAATACGACCTGCAGGGATCCATTTATGCAGAAAATGAAGGGGTAGACCATCTATGAAGACCACCTTGGGTTTGAGGTGAGAAATAAGGCAGTGAACAACACCTTTGTTTCTTTCTACAGTGTATGAGAAGCATGTTACCTTAGCATATTTTCTGTGAGATAAAATATTTCACCTCAGTGGATTGACTTTCTGGACAACTGTTGTAAATAACATGACCCACGGATTGTTTGGGTCATGTCAGTAGTATCAGAAATCCAGTCATATTTAAGATAGAAAAAGAAATGCCACGGAAACCTAAAGGTTGGTTATTTCTTGGACACATGGGATAGGAGAAATCTGGGAAACGTGGCAGAAATTCTCCGGTGGAATATTGACAGATACATCAATGTGTGGACGTATGTGAGCGGATTTGAAGGAACAGTTTTGGGGGCTTTTTAGGGACAGAATAGATGATATTTCCTGTTCTCATCACCAAATGTTATAGCCCATACTTTACAAAGAATCTGAATACACAGCCAAAGGATTCCTGCCTTCCTAAGAAGGAAATATCAACCCTAAACAAAATGCTTTTCTGATCCCACCCTGTGAAGATAAAAACAAGCTCTGAAAGAGGGAATATAGGTTAACATAATTAAAGACAGATTAGACACAGCAGAAGGAAACACTGGAGAATTTGATACAGGAATAAACATGACCAAAAGGGAGATGAAGGGCCAAAAATGACTGAACAAAATAAGGAGATTACCTGTAAGTTTTCACCATACACATAAATTAACTTTAAAGGAATTGTAGTCCTAAAAATAAATCACCAAATTAGAAACTTTCCAGAAGAAAAAAAAGAACACATATTTCTGATCTTGAATTAAGCAAATATTTTTTACAGAAGGCACCACCAACAACAAAAGCATGCTCCATAAAACGTCAGTACATATATAAATATATCTAATATCATAAGTTTGAACACATGTAATAGATACTGGCATATTAAATATCTTAAATCTTGTACTTTCAATGCAGTTTACTTGTGTCAGTTATAGTTAAAGCTGTTTTTTCTTTTCACTGTGATAGGGCTTTATAATAGCACCATCAGCAGGAGACTCAGTACCACTCTGAAGATTAAAGCTTGATTGGAGTAAGTTCAAATGCAAATGAGAGGAGTGAAGCAAAAGACAGTAAATGTAAGTTGTGAATGATTAAACAATAACCGGTTTTCCCCTCTTCTGGGTACCATAGAAGATGGTGAGTCTTTGTGCCCTTGGATTTAGACATAGCCACATGAAAGAATTTGGTGAATAACCTATGTGCCCAAGTAACAGCCCTCACTTCTTAGGAAAGGAAATAAATGCTGGCTTTTGAACTTCAGCCCATTCATTTTCCTTGATGAAAATGGAAATACAAACTGTGCACAGGTGTAGTTGATTAAAATATCTTTGCTTTCTTGGTGCACACTTGGATTTATTTTCTAATGTTGCCAGTGCCATCCCCAGCAGAGGTTAAATGAATTAAAAATAAGTCCTTGTTGTGCTAAGACACTGATATTTGGGGGTTGTCTTTTATTACAGCCTAACTAGTTTATTTTTACCGATATGATTATGAATTGGGGAAGTGGTGCTATAAAAGGCAATCAGAACGTGGGGCAGCGGCTGGAAGACAATGTAGAATCAAGGCTAGAAGATAAAATAGGAGTGGTGTCATACTTTTGCATAAAAGTTATTGAGTAGGTGAAGAATTATAAAATGTGTTACAGCTATTAAGACCCCCTAGAACATTTATTCAGAAACAGAAAGACCTTCCCTCTCAGCAGAGGACTTTCAGCTCCACTGCCTGTCATCCAGGCAAAGTTACGTAGCAAACAAACTACACAGTAGTGCATATATGGCCCTGATATTGAGATCTTAAGAATGAACGTTGCCCTTAGGTGGGAAAAAAAAATGTTTGTCTTCTAAAATAGAATGAACAGTACAATGCATTATTACGATTGAGAAACTGCCAGATTTGTTGGTGGGAGGATTAGTCATTAAAAAACAAATAGAATTAGTCATTTCACTTGTAAATACTGATTGTTTACCACAGACTAGTTCTTCTTTGTATGAAATGGGGTGCAGAAATGTACAAAACACTTTCATTACAATTGAATTTGAGAATTTGAGTAAAGTGAAGGGAAAGTTGGTGAAAGTAAAAGCAAATGTTTAAAAAAAGCACAATAAAGATGTGGTTTTGTGGCATGTTAAAGTTTCTGATTACTACGGAGAAGTAAGAAAAAATAAGATCGATGCAGAAGAATGGAGTGTGGCTTTTCTTCTGGGTGTGTATTTTCCCAATGAAATTAGAAGGGAGAACATCAACAGAAATTAAGAGGATATTTTAAAGTCGAGACGGAGAAGAAGACGTGAGTTAGGGATCTGAGAGTGCGAGCAAGTGAAATGATCAAGGAAATAGAAAGGGATCGCCAGGCAGCACTTAGGGCCCACTTGAGCTTTGAGGTAATAAAATTGGAAAAAGTCCAGTTAACAGGATAAATGCTTTTCTCCAAGCACCATCAGCTGAATGGCCACAGACAATGAACATGTGAAGAACTGACTGGATTTGACCCGCCTGTGGGATCAGGCAATTATTCTCCTAATTGCCCTGACTATAAGCCTCAGGGTCTTTAAATCTAGTTTTGTTTAACCCACTTTTCATACCCAGTTATTTACTAAGTTATTCAATTATTCGTTGATTTGTTCAATTGCATAATTGGCCCTTTGTATCTGTGATGGATAAGCTCTAGGATCCCTGAAATGATACCAAAGTCCATGATGCCCAAGTTTCTTACAGACAAGGATGTAGTATTTGCATATAACCTGTACATACCTTTCTATATACTTTTAAATCATCACTAAATTACTTATAATACCTAATACAGTGTGAGTGTTATGAAATGGTGTTATATTCTGTGGTTTAGGAAATAATAAGAGAAAAAAAAGTGTGTGCATGTTCATAACAAATGTATTGTTTTCTGAAAATGTTTAATCTGCAATTGGTTGAACCCGTGAATAGAGAACCCATCAATAGAAGGTGACCATATCCTGATCTCTTATATTGCTCATGGTACTGAAACACATGAGAAAATAATTTTTGTCCTTTTGAAATACATGATACAATATAATGTAACATAACCCAACCCAATACAATACCACAGCACAACATAACCTAATATGAAACACTGCTGGAAAAACAAACTTGCATCTTGCCTTTTAAGAACTGTAATAGAGGAACATACATAAAAGCCCAGAAGGACTTGGGGGTTTGGGAAACTTCCCAAGAAGAGACCTTAGGAAACATCTTGTAATAATTTAGTGGATTAGGGTCAGAAAAGGTATTAAAGGCAGAGTGAGTTGCATGTAGAAAATATAAATAATGCAGAAGGGAGAGAAGACAGTATGTTTAAATTCACCTTTGAAAGATCAAGGTCTTCTGCATAGGGAGTGGCAGCCATGAGGAAAGGAGGGTGAAGACATGAACAGGCACCCAGAAGTGAAGAAACACATTCCACATAAATAAGTTAACATTTTATCAAAAGGTGAGAAATTGCTTTGAGGAGTCTTAAGTAAGGCACTAAGATATATAGTTATATTTTGGGAAGAATTCTGGCAATTTCGTACAAGATGGACTAAAAAAGACAAGACCTATGGCAAGAAGAACTATTATTAACCTGAGTATCATTTGAGGTTTTCCAGGTCTCCTCTTCTTTTTGCAGAGTACTTCCTAGAGTTCTTGGCTTGATCCACATATTTTATAACATCATTGCTCTCGTACTTTTAAAGCCAACAACTGATGTGCTTTTGTCTGTTTGTTTTGTTACGTCAATGTTGACGCCTAGATTTTAATACATACCTTCAGGTTTTTTGTTTTATTCTTTATTCCCTTTGAGTTTAATTTGCTTTTCCATCTTGTGACATATGCTTGAACCTACTCCTGTAATGCCATTTCAAGGTCAATCTTTTTTTTTTTTTGGTTTTGTTTTGTTTTTCCTTTCGGGGCTTGACCCTTATATCAAGGGTGAGACTCAACTGGAAACTAAAATAATGAAGATAGGAATTGAGTCAGAAGTCATTTTTATACAATGCTTAACAGATATAATTTTTATTCTACTGGTGATCTACTGGACATGAAAAGTAACTGAGAAAGCAGAATAGAATTCAGATTTAATAGGAAAATGTATGAATTTACTCAAAGTGATAATATGATATTGAATATGTAATATTAAGAGGTGGAAACAACTTTCCAAGGAAAGGCGATAGATTGCAGTTAAAAATCTTTATAAGAGTGTGCTTAGTAAACAGATGAATGTAGAAGCTAAGCTCAGGAAGAAAGACTGACGGCAAAAGAAACACATATCGGTCACACACATTGAGGCAATGCTCCAGGGTAAAAGTCGATGTGAGACCACTCAGCGAGAGGGTCACGGTCAGATCCCTTACTCAGTTCATGCTTAAGAACTAGATGGAGGAGCTATCTCACAGAGAAAGCTGTAGAAGAGGAAACAAAGATGTAGAAGGGAAACCAAGAAAGGGTGCTAGACAAGCCAAAGTAGAAGGGAGTATTGGACAACGGCCAAGCAGCTTTCCAGCTTTCCTTAAAGTCTCTTCTTTCTCAGTGCCTCTCAAATCAATTTTCTCTTTTCTTTTCCTATTGCTTCTTCTCTTTTTAATGAGATTAACCCATTGTTATTCTTTTCCTCTCAAATTTTAAGTGCTCTCTAATTCATATTTATCATAGCTGTCACCTGAACAAATAAGTTGCTATCATGTTTCATACCCAAATACCTATCATCTCAAAACTTCGGGGATCAAGTTCTGGACTTTTATCTAGTTTTTAAAGTCCCTTGTGTGATTTTCCCAGCCCACCCAATTTGACTGTCCTGGGACTCTTCTTTCACATCTATGTTTTAATTATAATCACTGACATTCCTGGACCAGAGGACAGGCACTTTCAGGCCTTCCAAACTTTGTACGTAACCAGGAATCATCTTCATCCCATCATTACAAATGTTACAATTTACCTGTAATCACTGCTAGTAGCATTACAAATGTTACTCAGATGTTCTTTTACTTGTACCAAAAGTTTCTCTTTTGAGATAACATTTATAATGCCTTTCTGAGCCTGCTTCTTATTAATAATAATTTTCATGTAATGTGCACATTTTATGTATGTATTTTCACCCTTATGTTATGCCATTTTGTCTATAGGAAATTTCAAACTCATAGATGTATATTTCTCCAAGTTAGTGACTCTATGTGATGTTTAGTATTTCCTGCCCTTCTAAGCCTGCTACCTCACATTTGGAACTCCTACACATAGTAAAATAGTTGCTTCTTGAGTTTTCAACGAGTTTGAGCCAAATTAAGGCTTTTTAGGCTGTATTTATGTGTATGTGTGTGCATGTGCACACATGTTTGCTAAAGCAAGCACATCAATGGCACTTTACGTATTTTCTCCCAAAAGTACTCACAAGTTTTAAATAATTTATTTATAGAATTTAGAGGGTTTCATTTTCCAGTTGCTAACTGTTAACACTTGATACCTGATTTGAGATTATGAATGCTGAGTGAAATTCTACTAAAGAGAAACTGAGGTCCAAGGAGATGTAGTTATTCATTCTGCTGATACATATTCCATTTGTATGCTCTGGAAACTTTCCAAGTCACTCAGGACCACATCTGACTTGACTCAGTTATACATTCGTGGCCTTAAAGAATGGTAGAACAAGGAGGGCCTTAAAGACTGTCTAAAATAACTGCATTCGGGGCATTTCTACCTGCCACCCTGTCAGGCACTATACAAATGTTAGAATTAATACGGTGACCTTGTGCAGTGATGTTCTTATCCCCGTTTTAATGGGAAATTTAATGTTAACATGATTAAGTAATTTACCTGTAATCACTGCTAGCAAATGACAGAGGTAAATTTTAAGCGCAGGTCTATCCGGCACCAAATCTCATGCTCTTAAAAATCATAGGTCAGTGTAATAGTCGACTCCTGGCCACTAGATGAAAAGGAGAGTGATATCAATTCTGAAACTAATTCCAGAATATTTCAATATAAAAGAGAAAAATGTCTTGAAAATGAGCATGTGAAAATCATTTTGTTTAATTCTTATATGTTTAACCCAACCAAGGTTTTAGTCCATTTTAGTATTTTTAGTCTCCATTTATTCACTTATTTACTCACAAAATTTTGTCGAGTACCTACCGTAATTCAGCCACTGTTCTTGATACCCCAGATACATTCATAAACAAGAGAAGAACGCCTGTCCTCTGAGAGAATATACTTAGCACAAACAAGGCAGAAACGAAGCAGAAGTCACACAATGAATGAGTTAATTGTAGAGTAGTTTACATGTAAATTTATGAACACTAGAAAAGTAGATGAGAGTCGCAGGGTGGTTTGAGGTATGTGTGGCAAATGCAAATGGTGCATTCAGGGCCGAACGCTCCTGGCAGAAGCAGCAGCAGGATCAAAGGACAGACTTCAAATGAGAGGAATTTCAAAATGAGCATGCTAGTGCAGTGTGCAAGGAATAAACTAGGAGAGAAGAGGCTGAAGGACAGCCAGGAAGGGAGTCTAGACCGCCACCGGACATTATACCCACTACCTGTGCATTCCGTGTCCCTCCCTGACTTAGCTGAACAGCCCTTGCTTATGCTTTTACCTTTTCACAACTTTAGGTCAAGAAATCAGTTTCATCACATAGCACTTTTATTCCTTTTTAGTGAAAAACCTCATTTGTCACTAGTAAAGTGACATTCAAGTAAAATACAGAATCTGCCCCTCCATGGTATCAAGGCCAAGAAAAAGAGTCAATTAAGAACTGATTGCTGAGCTCCAATTAGATCTTCAAAAAAATTTATATGTGCACATAATGAGATTCAATTTAGTATAGTTGTGTGTGCATATAACATACTTCGATTATTTTTATCACATTCTTCCCTCCTCATTCTCTCTCTCCTGTTCCCCAGTTTCCTTTCTTCATCTCTATCTACTTTTCTAATCATCTTTCCATTTTAAAAGAATATTCCTTACATAAGAAAAAACGTGCCATATTTAGATCTGGCTTATTTTGCTTAAGATGCTGGTCTCCAGTCCACTCATTTTTGTACAAATGATTTATGCTTCTTCTTTATGACATAGTTGTATTACACTATGTATACACAATTACATATGTACACAAATTATATATATAAACAAATAATATATATATAATTTTCTATATCCATTCATCTATAGATGGACGTATCTGGGTTGTTTCTACAGCTTAATTACTATGAATTGCGTTCCAATAAATATTGGTATGCAAGTGTCACTATAATATGCTATCCTTAATTCATTCAAGAATACACTAGAGAGTGGTACAGGTAGATTAAATGGTGTCTTTCTTTTTAGTTTTTGAGGAACTCGAATACTGATTTCCATAGTGATTGTATTAGTTTTCATTTCCACCAACAGTGCAAAAGGATTTCTCTGCCTCTGCACCCTCACTGGCATTTATTGATTTTTTATTTATCTATATGAAGAAGAATAAAACCAGATTCCTATTTTCACCCTGTAGTAAAGTCAACTCACGATGGATCAAAGACCTAGGTAAAAGCCTGGAAGCATTGAAATTGCTAGAAGAAAACATAGAGGTAAGAATTGACGCCAGAGGTGCAGGCAGAGTTCCTGAGTGGGACTTCCACATAGAGGAAATAACAAGAATCAACAAATGAGTGTACCTCAAATTAAAACGCTTTTGGCAGCGAAGGAAGAAATCAGAGCTTTGAGCAGAGATTAGAGCTTTGAGTTCCTTTTCTTCTGTCTCTAACCAGACTGTTTTTCTTGGGGTTAATGTCAGATCCCTGTGCTCTTGTTTCTAGGATAAAATTCCTGCACCTTCACCCCCAAGGACTGACAAAATATCTCAGCCTAACAGCTATCTCATTTTCTAAACTTTTTCACAAATTATCGTTGAATCCATTCTACCCCTAATCTGAACACCAAATACTTGGTAATCGTGTAATTTACAGTAAAATCCTGAGACATAAGCTCTTAAACTCTAAATTTCAAAGCCCATAAACCCTAATCTTGAAAGGAATAAAAAGTCCCTGCTCTGCCTTTGAATTTTCTCTCCAATTAAGCATTGCTTTCTTGAGAAGTGAGCATCTTCACTAGATGTTAGAATTGATTCTTTATTTTTTCTTTAATTTTCTTGCCTTTAACAAATAAAACACAATGATTCCTCCCTCATGAATAACTGATCATCGGAGAAAGTCTCAAATGCATTCCATTGATTAGCATCTCCCAGTAAAACACAGACTTTAAATCCTGGCTTGGCTTTCCCTCTGATTATCTCTGGGAGAAAGAAAACACAAAACACCCAGAGGAGAGGTTTTAAGTTTATTGTCTCGTTTTGTACTTATAATAAAGACTTTTCATTCCAAACCAATCGGCAGCTCATTGGCTGGAGCCCAGGGCTGGCTCATAGAACGTTCAAGTCTGAAATGGACAGCAGGAAGCTGTCTCTTTTGTGCAATATCTCAGGAAAAGTGAAACAAATTTGATCACTATGAAGCCCGTGTCACCTCATTACTATGGCGCACTCCTTGACATCCCTGCCATTTTATGAATATCAAGTGTTCTCGGCATTGACAGCCCACCTTGTCCTGACTTATGATTAGCATCAGTCACTCTGCATACCTGCTTAGAAATCCTGAACAACTGTGTTTCTTTTTCTTTATTTTTTCTTCTGGAAATAGGACACAAAAGCATTCAATTTTAGGTAACATGGTCTGGGTCCTCATTCTGTGTCAAATTCCACGTTAGATACTTCTGGGGACAAATAATGAAGACTAAGGGCAAAAGGAAAAGCTGTCCAGAGTATGGCCAGAGCAGAATAGATTTTCCCCAGAGAAAAAAATGCAATTAAAATCAAGATCGTCCAAATACTGCATGCATTTATGCTGACAAGTTTTTCAAAGGCTAGCATGAAAATTTGTGCTAATGAAAGAGGACAAAAATAAAACATAATAAAATCCATTTCAAATATCTAATTAAGCTAAAATGAGAGTTGATGTTGATTGTTTTATCTGGCACCTAAGTATGTGAATTTTTTTTTTTTCTTCTTTGCCAATTAGCAGAAGTGGCAGGAAGCGCAGAGTATCTGGCAAGTGAGGATGTTAGCCCTGACTTGCCTTTAAGGGACCAAGTGGTCACGGGGCAACATAGAAGAAAGAGGCAGCAGGGCGGGGATCCAAGTAGCACCACAGACACCAGCAGATAAGTAGTGAGTGATGGCACCTAAGTGACGGACGTTCAGGCAGGCGTTTCAAGAGAGTGGAAAGGTTCTCTCAGAGCTTAGCAGCAGCCTTTAATTGCACACTTTTCCCATTTTATTCTTTTATCTACATCTTTCCTAGAGGATCTACACTTCAGACTTATGCTTAATGGACAGCATAAAGCCTGGGGCTTGGAAAATAGTAAAAGGTGACATGATGTAGATTTGGGAACAGAAGAACCTGGTTTTTTACATCCATCAAATCACTCGGTTCATTGCCAAGTGTGGCTTGCAAGCTGCCTTCTGCCTTGCTTTTGTAGCACGGGTCCAAACTTCTTGTGTGTGAGAGAATGGACAGTGTAAGAGGGAATGAACAGCGTAACTTCTCCAGTAGAAACTTCCCAGCAATTCCAAATGGTTACCAGAATAACAGCTAAATCCTTAAGGGCACAGACTTCTTTACCTGACCAGCCCTTGCAGACAGTAGCCAGAAAGAAATCGGTATGTCTCTGTCTCTCTCTCTCCCCTTGCCTCAGACAAGAAAAGGCAAAGGAGAGAAAGCTCTGCTGCCAGAAGCCTTTTAACTGGAGGTAGTCCCATTCGCTGATTCTTCTTATCTCCTAGGTATTGGAATCCCACTCAGGACCTCTACTTGTGCCTATGGCTTTGGTTCTCTTCTTCTAGCTGTTTCGATGCTTCCGCAGGCTCACGATGCCTTCCCCATCCTTCCTACCATCAGCCCTCCTCCCAGCTCTTCCATCACAGCTCATTGACTTACTTGCTTTTTCCTTTCCTTGTTGTTCACTTTGGTCTGGACCTCAGCACAGCACCTGGTCAGTGAACTCATTAATTCACCATGTATTGAATTGAATTGACAGGGAAAAGGAGAGCTTGGTGCTCATATCAGCTCTGATTTTATGACTTGAATTAACTTTTCTTAGCCTGACTCTCATAGTCTGTAAGTCAGAAAAGTGATTATGATTCTTCTAACAGGATGCTTTGGTTTCAAAAAATATTTCCGTCTCCCCAGATGAAATAGCATCCAGAAGAGAATTTAGGTATTTCTTCAATACCAATGTCCAGAAATTGCAGACTGGTAGATTACAGCATTAGACGGAACTAGAAAAGTGTGTGCGTTGATATGTAAAGACCTGGTCATGTAATTTTGTCTCCTGCTTTTTAGAAAAATGTGCACATTTTCATAATAATGATTTAATTCCCATTTTCATGAAAACTGCATCCACATTTCTTGTGCTTGCTATATAACCCCATCAATCCTCGTACAACACAATTTATTGTATGCTTGAATTAACTGTAGGAGGACTGTCTTTTTCTCAATTTTAAAGTTGATTTGGTAAATCCTCCTCAGATGACTTCCTAGTCAAACTGGTGGGAAGAAAAATGAGAGGAAGAAAAAGTAGACATTTTTATTGTTAAAAGAGAGAATAAATCTATCCTAGATAGAGATGCTATTAATATTCTGAACCACACGGTCAAACAAAGTTATGTTTCCTGTACAGGATAAGAAACTGTACAGTGATAAACAAGACTTTCTGTGGCTTCATTTTTCCAGCTGTTTGTGGAAATACTTGACATTTAACAACATGTACTCGGCTGTTCGACAGAAAATGGAATTATCACATCTTTCCACCAACTGTCCATGAGGCAAATCTCACTCCATGGCGCTGCCAGATGTCTTCTTGAGCCTGGCGTGAAATTCCCTACAGAGGAAATTTCAAATGCAGTGAAAATAAAGGGTGGGGGGCATTTAAAGCAATCGCAAGAAATAGCTCTTAAGTGCAGCAATTTTCTAGGCTATGTCTTACTTTGCTGATGTGAATGAACAGAAATGTTTTAAAAAGATCAATGTGTATTCTGACACTTCAGTCATGTCTTCTATCTCTAGTTCCACAAAAGGAACAATCTTTAGCAAATGAAGGTAGTATTGTGCCCCTGTCATATTTGTCAAGCTCCTGCATTCTGCTCATTGGTAGGGAGGTTCGAAACGGAACATTCTATTGGAAGAAGCATGAAAATTAGATGTGGAGAGCGTATTTAGAAACTGGCCCCCCTTTTCGTTTGCTGAAATGCTGAGACTTCTGAACAATGCCATTGCTAAGCAACGGATCAGACTTGTCCTTCCAAGATGCAGGTGAATCGGAGGGCATAATGTGTGTTCAGTCGGGAGACTCACGAACGCACCAGCCCGCTGCACCTCTGGGCAGATGCTATGGATCAGCCTTTCCTCATGCTCGCCACTCTTCCCAGGGCTGTGTGCTGGGCATTCATCGGGACACAGGAGCAGGGTTTTGGGCCCGAACATACCATTGTGAATAGTAATTATTAATTTGCTTAAACCATCTCATGTCTCTGCACCTTAGTTTCCCAACTTGTAAAAGAAGGCGGTTGGAGTAGATTGTTATTTCCCAAAGTTTATCTGCATCAGACTTATCTGCTGAAAATATTCCTATAATTTCTGAATCGGTAGATTTTGGAGATGATCTAGGCATCAGTACTTTAAAACAATCTCTCTCAGTGATTCTAATACAAACCAGCGGTTGGGATTGACTGACCAGAAGCCAAGAATCCTTCCTATTCTAACCACATGTGTTCAGAGTGGTACAATGGTCAGAACTATAGAGCACAGGTCCTTAGGAAAATCCTGTCATCTATGAAGTGGGAAATGTTGGACTGTTTATAAACCTCATTTTACCTACATTTCTAATCGCTAGAAGAAATTTTACCCCCTCAGGTCCCTGAAGTTCCTTCTCTTTTGTTTCCTATGTACAATTCATGGATATGCAATGATAATAGTAGCTTATATTTACATAGCCCAGTATAGGAATTCTTCTAAGAGGTTTAATTTGTTGGAATGAGTTTAATCCTTACATAATTCTGAATAATAAGTGTAACAAGGAACCCTATTTCGCATATGAAAAAATTAGGTACAAAAGACTTTAAATAATGTATTCATGGTCCAGCAGATAATAGCTAGCAGGCGAGGCGGGGCAGTCCAGTGCCTGTGTCCATACTGACCGCTATGCTGTTCCGAATCAAGGTTATTGGTACAATTTCGCTATTCATATGACTTAGTGTTCTCTTGATTTAGTCTTATTTTTTAATTACTACTGGAAATTTTCTAATTTATGTTGATGCTAGCTCACTGTAAATAACTTCAGAATTTACGGAGTACCCTAAAATGTGAGAATTGTGGTACAGTAGGTAGCGATACAAGTCTCTGCTTTCAAAGTATTATGTAGCCTTTTTGATAATTAACAAGTTTTTTTTTGTTGTTTGTTTGTTTTTTGTTTTTACTTCTGATATGAAACAATTTCTGCAGGTGGTTTTGACCCTAACTTTGCTCACTTCAAGAGTGCAAATTTGCTGTTAACTTTTAAATACTTGACATTACACTTTGAGTTCCAGGTAGTACAACTCTTCACCCTCTGCTTGTATTGTATCCATTATTCTACCTCAAGACACTCATTGCTGCTCCTCTCTGGGCAGAGCTGTCATACAAAGCAGTCAACACATGATGGAGAAAAGTTACCTATACAGAAATCTAAGTCAGTTTTTATTCAAATTTTTGAAAATCCTATTAGAATTCATATTTGCTAGGAAGTCTTAATTAAAACTAAGCAAAATTGATTTCAAAAGCTATTTAACTCCCAAAAGATATTTTGAACATATGATTGTAGATGTGTTTGAATATGTTTTCATAACAGATTCCCACATAGATAATATTTAGAATTTGTTATAAGAAAGGTACTTTTAATTCTGTTTATAGCTAGTTTAATCTGATATCATAAAATCAATCATATATCAAATACAATTCTCAAAATGGTAAAAATATAATTTTTATTAAAAAAATAGTGACAATTTGTCAGATTATGTTTAATTATTTAATAAGAGAACCAGTGATTTGAGAAAAATAGTTCAAAAACAAAAGTGAAATATATAAAAAATGTGCATATGTATCAAATACATCATATTGTATCTTAGTAATATATGCAATTTTTATGTGTTCATGTGTTAATTTAAAAAGAAATCTAATGAATAAAGTAGGAATACAAACAAAATAGAATTTAGTATAATTAATGAAATGGAAAGAAAAGCTAATGCTAGGTTATATTAAATTTAAAATAAACTGACCCCATCTTAAAACAATAAAATCATTGAATTTATCTTTACTATTATTAAGAAATAAAGACATCTTATTTTATTGTTCTAAAAGTTAACCTGCAGCTTTATTCACTGTAAAATATCTGAGTCTTAACCAGTAGTAGACAGAACATTAAACAGATAGGACCGTTTGTTATCCTTTATATAAGATCCATGAAAAATGGTCCGGAGTAGTATCATATTTTTACTTAGTCAATGTTTTGCTTTATTTCCAATTTTTGGATACTTTGAATATGTACATTTTTACTTCATAATCTGTCATGAATTCAGTAATTCAGTTCATGTTTATGTATCATGGGTATTTTTAGAGCTAAAATTAGCTTTATGAAATAAACATTTCCCCTGGAATAATTTGAGATTAGTAGAGATTATATCGGTGCAGGTTAAACTAAACTCCATGTGTCCATGAAAGAAGCTACTGTAACTGTCCGAGTCATGAATGCAGGACTCCGGGAAGAGAAATGCTTGCCCACCATCTGTTGCCTGGACCATAATAAATGCTTAAATCCATGAGAAATGCTCATTGAATCCATGAGAAATGCTCATTGAATAGGGAAAGGCAGTAACTAATACATAGGAGTTGGTACATAAATATTAATAGAATAAATATATCTAAGTGGAACCTTAAACATCTGAGTCCAAAATCTATCTGTTCTGTTCTGAGTGTGTTTCTTTAAAATTTATATGATATGGGGTTGGGGATTTAGCTCAAGTGGTAGAGCGCTAGCCTAGCAAGTGCAAAGCCCTGAATTTGATTCCCAGACAACCCCCCCCAAAAAAAATTTATATGGCAAAATCTAATTTCCTCAGTGACGGTATTAGTACATGGTTCTTGGGGGAGAAAATTAATTCATGCAGGCAGAGTTCTCATAAATGGGATTACTTATAAAAGAGACCCTGTTATCCAACTTCCCTCTCTAATGAGTACCAAGATACAGTTAGATAGGAGGAATAAATTCTAGGTTCTACAGCATGACAGGTGACTGGAGGTGACATCAGTATTTTCAGTAGAACTACAAGAGATCCTACAGGCACCTAACACAAAATGATAAGTCCTTAAAGAAATTAAAGTGTTATAATTACCTGTCTTGATCATTTGACACTTTACCTATGTATCAAACAATCATACTGTACCCACAAAATAGTGCCATTATTTTGTGCCATTTAAAATCATAAAGAGGCTGCTTCGGACTGAAGCTTCTGCTTTGTGAGGACCTATTTTATTATCTGTCATTACCTCTGCTGTCTTGCTAACAACTCCACATGGAAGCACACTAGTATTTTCTTTGCCATTTGTCTTTGGTAATCAGACTTGCTGTTCCCTCTCCTCGCAGTACTTCTCCCCCACATACACAAGGCTCATTCCCTCCATTCCTTTGGGTTTCTGCTCAAGCAATACCCGCCCCCAGGACCTTTCCAGACCACCTTCTCTGAAATGGCAACCTCATTCTAGGTTCTCTTTATCCTGCTTTGCTTTTCTTCACGCTATGAATTTTAACAGCAGTATTAATTTTTTAAACTTTGTTTTTAGGGCATTATAGGTTCACAGCAAATTATTTATAAGACGTAGAGTTCGCTTCAGCTTTCTACTCCAACATACAAATAGAGACTCCCCCACTTTCAACAACTCCCACCATATAGTAAGTTTGTTAAAATCAATGACCTACATTAATTCATCTCTAATATCACATGAGTCCACTGCTGACACTAGGACTTGCTGTTGGTGTTGTAATGTGAGTTTTGACTGTATGGTGGTATGTATCTGTCGTTGTAGAGGAGTACATGCATTTAGAAGAGTACATACAGAGTAGTTCTACCGCCTTAAAGATCCTCTGTGCTCTGCCTAAACATCCCTGCCTTCTGCCTAACCCCTCACAAACAATGATCTTTTTGTTGTTGTGAGAATCAAAACAACTTCCAGCATCCTTATGTAACTCTCTCAAAGAACAGTAAAAGCTTTAGAGCTTAGAAACTATATTGCATGCAAACCTCTAATCTCCAAACACCTAAAGAAAATATTCCTAGTATAGTAGAATTATGAAGACTTGCCGAAAGGTCAATGATTTGTTGATTTGGGGAAATGGAAAAAAGAAAAGAAACTGGTGCACAGTGGTTGAAAATAGCATAGAAAATGTCAGCTGATTTTAACAAGAATTATTTGTTTTCTTATTTTAAAACATTTTGTTTTATGTACCCAACCCTGCTGTTTTTTAAATGAATGAGACCAAATCCATATGATGATTGGTAGGCTGTGTGTTCAGAAGATTCGTATTAGAATTATCTCTAATGTCAGGAAATAGCTTAAAAGTTCAATCTGTCTTGTCTGTACACACCTGCGGAGTCAAGCATGTCTGAGAGGCTTCTGCTAACGTTTCCGGGAAACTAACTACCATGCCAGGTACATGACTTGTTGCCTGGCAACCTCAGGAGGCAAGCTTTTACTGCCTTCTGCAAGAATTTTTCTGATGTAGGTCCATGGTTATTTTGGGAACTCTCCTCAGGACACTGCATCCTGGTGTCCATGGTCAAAGCAAAGTTGAAGAAGGAGAGAATCTTCCAGAAAATTCACAAAACAATCCTACCGCTCTAATTAGTCCCAGATAATTAAAAGCTAAAAAAGAAGCTCTCGGATTTCTATGCATTTTATCATAGTCAAATCATGATGATTTAATGAGCATGAAGAATCTACTTCTTTTTCAGGGTGACATGAAGCACTAAGTTTTTGTTCAGACACAGGCAAATTGTAGGAATCAGAAAACTGTCTCTTTCAATAGCTGGCACCCTTGGCCCTCAACTGCATGGGAAATCTAACTGCAGCTAGCAATTATGCAACGGTCGTATGAACAGGCAGTATGCACATAGAGCAATTTTTTCAACCATCACAAGATCAGATAAGGTAGGTGCTACTATTTCCTCACGCAAGGAAGGAAACTAGAGAGCTCAAGTAACTTTAAGAAATTTCACAAGGTCACAATGAATGGTTAAGGTAGGATTTGGGCCCATGCAGTTTGGCACCAGTTTCTATTTTATGAAAACCCAAGAGCCAATTCTGTCTGACTTCAGGAGGGATTTAAGAAATTTGGAGGTAACACATGGCTTCAAGGAATTTATTTGTTCCTAGGAAATCTCTAACCTTATGAACTAACTCCAGCAATTGGATTTTCCATCATACTGTGGCCTCCTAGGAACATCCTACTTCCCAGATTCTGACTCTTCCCAGCGCGAAGGAGCATTGTCAGCCTGGCAACCTCACAATTTAGGAGGGAAACATTATCATTAAAAGTTGGTTTGCTCACGTATTTATTCATTTCCTATTATTTTCCCTCAATATACTTTGCTAAAACTACAAGTAATGATTCCAAAAGTCATGCTCTCCTACAATTAATAACATGGTTTTTGGTGTCACAGAGATCATGTGACTTAACCAAGATTTTATTTGATAAAATCATAATAAGAGAATTGCTAGCTAGTTCAGTTGTTATGAGGATTGAATGAGATAATGCAGGCAAAGCACATAAAATTGGGCAGAGAATATTTGCTTGGTGGAGACACATATGGGGTCAGCCCTTAAGAACACGAGGTGTCAGAGCTGCGTGTAGTGGCACAAGCCTGTAATCCCAGTACTCTGGGAGTCTGAGGCAGGAGGACTGCAAGTTCAAAAACAGTCTGAGAAAACTTAGCAAATTTACAATACCTTGTGTCAAAATTGGAAAGGGTGCCGATGTAGCTCAGCGAGAAGTTCCTGGTTCAAGCCGCACTACCTCAAAAGTACTAAAAATTCAAGAGAAATAGGAGGCCAGCTAGAGAAGACCAGGCAGACAGCCCTGGAGCAAGTATTGTGGGGAAGGAGACAGGTCCTGAGACACAGCAGGCAGCAAGAAAAGCAAGCATGGCCTGAAAGTGGTAGAAAATGAAGCTAGAGAAATGTCTGAGCATGCATTGTGTAGGAACACGAAAGCCGTGTAAGAATGTAGGTAAGGCCGTATTAAGAATGATACACACATTGGCGACTCACTGATGTTATTTCTCGGGGTCCGTAAATTAGCACATTGGCACATTATCAAAATCTTATTTCTTCTCACAGGATATTAAGGAGGAATAGGACATTCATATTATTCATCATGGTCATAAATCACACACTTGATTCTCTTCTATAATGTCAAAACAACAGCAACAACAGTAATAACTTAAGCACTTAGTGAGAGTTTACACGTTAATCATCGTTCAAAGACTTTCCATATTTTTTTTTTCCATTTGAGACTCAGAAAGAGGTAATGAACATAAGTCTCACTGAATTAAAGTAGCATCATTTCTAGGGGACCATCCAGTTCTGCATGAACAATGCCAGGAAGGGAAATTGCCATATTAAGACAGGACTGATAAGAAGAAGATGCTCCATGGTGATATAGGTCTTCCCTGCACTCTGTCTTTCCCTCCTTGTTGCTTAGTGTTTTTGTTTTTGTATTAAGTGCATAAGTTGTTTTCTCTTGTGCAAATAGATGTGACTGACATGGCAGTTAGGGTCGTTTGGATAGGAAAAATTAGTGTGCCACAGTGAAGTTAGGAATGCCAGTAGTATTTTATGAGGCCTCCCCACTGGGTTAAATTTTCCAAGGCCGAGTGCAAACTGCTTATTCTTCTAAACTCAGAAAACTAAGGGTACGTGTTGTTTGGTCAAAGGCAGATTCACATTCAGTGAGGTCACAGACACTGAAGTCCAAAACCAGACAATCCACTTACTAGTGTGCACTAAGGGTGATCAACGCTAAGGGCCTGGAAATCTGAGCTCTTCCTCTAGTGTGTTATTCTCCTGTGGGCTTGCAACATGAGAAACTGGAGGGTAATGAGAAGACAGCCCGAAACCAGAACAAGGTAGTCATTTAACTTAAATTTCTACAGATATCAGTCTAAGTTATTTTGTTTTTGTCGTGCTGGGGGCTGAACCCAGTTCCCTGTGCGTGCTAGGTGAGAGTTCTCAACTGAACTACACTTTCAGCTCAAATTAAGGGATTTGGCTCAGTGGTTAGAGTGCTTGTCTTGCAAGCACAAGGCCCTGAGTTCAATCCCCAGCACCAAAAAAAAAAAAAAAAAAAAAGATTCTTATTACCGACGATACAGCTGGGCTAGTCTTTAGCCTATTGGTCTACTAGATAAGTGTTCAGATGAACACCGCAGGTATTTTCTAGAGTTTTGATGTTGTCCACAACTTTGTGGCTGCCTTACTTTCTTCTTCTTCTTCTTTTTTTTTTTTCCATGTAGTACAACAGTAAACAAGCCTCCCATATGGCCCATTTCTTACATGGGAACACTTTAAAGATGACACAGACTAGCAAGAGTAATTAAGAAACAATTCTAGCCTTTACTCAGAGCTTTCGGTGAACATTAATGAAGATCCAATTCTTAACCCGCAGCAGGAATCCTCAACAAGAATTCTTTCTCTACTTCTCTGCAATTCTCACACAAATGGCAAGTGCCTTGAGCCTCCCACTAGGTAATTACTTTGTGCTCTCTCCCTGAAACACCCCAAGATGTTCTGCCTGTGCGCCATCCGGGCTTCCCTCCCTGCCTACCAACCTGCTGTGGACCTGCTATCCCCGAGAGTGTCTGTCAACATTTACAGTCCAACCTACTGGCAGTGCCAAGTTGTTTGTGAAGGGTGGGAGAGACCCACAGCCTCAATCTCCCTCAATCAGCAACAGTTAACATCTACTGAGTGCTTTGAGAATCTCGTTTCTATTTGTACTCAGCTTGTCTCAGGAGAAATTCTAATAAAAAAGTCTGAAGGATGAAGTCTAGCAAATAAAATCCTTCATCTTACTGTATCTATATGGAGTAACACATTCAGTAAGATAACTGAGCTTCAAGTCAAGGTCCTTTCAAGGTGACCTTGTTTGTCTATTCTGAACCATCATCAGCGGATAGCGTAATCCAAATATACAAGGAAAAAACCTATTTTCTTCATGCTCCAGTGCTTGAGTGACACCTCACTGTAGCTCCTGGACCTTGGAATGCCATAATTATCCAAAGTGTCAGTGACTATTTCACAACTCTGGTGTATATATCTCCCTCGGGCTTCATTTTATTTGTACCTCCATTAAAACAGTAAGGAGATTAACTTCAATCTTAACTGCCTGAACTTTCCTGAAAGATCTCAGGTAGCCTGTAAATGAGTTATATAACCATTTCTTTATTTGGTTTCCAGGTCTAATGTAGTCATACATTAAAATGCTTTTAGTAAATAAGGAAATAGTACCAGTTTGGTATTGCACACTTGGATGTTAAGGGACCACAAGTTTACAGGCACGCAGTTGACTCATGAGAGCTTTTGTATGGAAAATATTTGAGACATTTATACTTCTGTCAAAATCAAGTTAAATGAGGCCATTTTCATTAACTGAAAAAATGTTATTTGACCTCAGGGTAGAAAAGTTCTGTGCTTCTGAGCTCTCTTCTCATCCACTGCATATTTGAGGTCACATACATCTTGATGTCACATCTCGATGTCACAAAGATCACAGGTAATATCTGATCTATTTTTTAAGCTATTAATATTATAACAACTTGTCCAGTCCATCTTGTAACAATTTTTTTCTCTTTTCCTTACTTCCAACATTGGGATTCATCTTTTCAAATCACCTGTCATTGAGAAATGATGCTTGATACACAGTTCTGTTTCTCCAGTTCAGTCACTTTTCAATGCTGACACTATCTATCCTGTCTTCCCCTCATTATTAGATATGAGTGTCTGGTGTAGCCACCAAACACCTTTGGCTCTGTGCAAGTCTCTCTGTCTGCTTCTCCACTAAATTCTCCCCAGTATCATCTAGTAGATCTACAAGGGAATCTTACTGAAATAAAATTTTTGTTTACATAAATATAAATTGTGCACACAAATGAACGTTTGGCCCAATTGTAAGAAAAAAGGGTTATTCGAAGCAAATAGAATGAAATAAAAATAATGCCTATTACATTTAGCTTCTAAATATCTTTCACCTTTATTTCTTGAACTGGCTGTAATTCCACCAGAACGTCAAAATTTGTAGGGTCATCCAATAGGATCTCATTATAGTCTTTACTTTAAAATAAACTTTCACTTAAAAATCCTCAACAAATAGATGTCTACTTTTTTTTCTGAACATTTTCATATGGCTTTTATATCTGAAGAGCCAATTTTGCACTTAGGAAAATTACAATCATGTTAATAAAGATATTAATTTAAAAGAATGATTGCTGGTGAAGTGATGGTTGTGATCACACATAATTCCCACTTACCTAATACACACTATTCTCTTTGGACAACGCAGGTGTCGGGGTGGGCAGATGCTTCAGAAGTCTGGACATAAAATATGAAGCTTAGCAGGGGTCGGGCAACCCTCCTTATTAAAAACCAATAGCCTCAGCAGGGAACACACATGCAATAACCAAACTGCCTTTTACCTCAATAGCTTAAAATACTAGTTCACATGGATAATCAATACTTCAGCTATTAACCCTCGTTGTGATTCAAATTGTTCTATCAATTCTAAACCCGGAATTACTATCCAATCATTGTACAATTCTTTGGCAAACTGGAAATAACCAAAGATGAATATTATTCTTCCTTAATAGAACTGTAGCAAATGCTGCAGTGATAGATTTAAGCAAGAAAGAGTATGACTGTCAAAAACAGAGTAGATGATTTCAGGATGACTGAGGGACTCTGCATATATATGCACACACACACATACACACATTTATGCTTGTACATATGCACACAAAAATTTCCTCACATTTTTTAAAAAAATCTTTGTATTAAAGGAAGCTTCTGCATTAACAAAAATTCAACCTGATCGGTACAAGTATAAGAAAAGCTCTGGATTCTACTATCTCCTTTAAAAGTCTGGACCTGCTTCCTATGCTTCTTCACTCTTTAGTGAAATAGGGTCACAGTACAGGATTCCAGTTCTCTTCCCGGGGGAGGGACTTATCCTTGACTTCAAAATTGCAAGAAGGATGCCAGGCTGGAGGTACTGAGGCCCATGATCCAGCAGTTACACAGTCTCTGTGATGTGTTGTAGAGAAATTATGACCCGTAACATCAGAGGAATGAGGTGGGTTCAGCTGAAGATTTGCATAAATTGAGCATTACCGAGTCCTAATATTTAAAGTGGGATAACTAAGTAAAAACTCTCTCCAAGCTGTTTGACAGCTTTATGAATATGCAGATAAGAAAGCAAAGACAGACTTCTAGTAGTCTGTAGTAAATACATCGGCAGAAATGTGCAGCCAAAGCAGAGGATTTAAGTCCATACAGTGTTTTCTTCTAAGTACAACACTTAGAGGCAAGTTTTATTATAATGCACTGAATCTATTGAGCATTCAAATCAGTTGATAGCATTTCTAAATCACAGTTATTTTGGCATTTCTTATTGAAAGCAATAGAAGAGCAACCAGAAGTAATAAATTTGTTTGTGAAAAGCAGCTTTGCTCGTGGTGGTTGTACATTGTTGTAAGTAGGACAAAATTATGCAATAAATTTACAGATGTATGGCCTTTATTGTCAGCAATGGCTAGTTTTTTCCTGTTTATTTTAAGCACGTTCATACATGGAATTGCTTCCCTTTTAATCATCACTTCATGGGCATGCACTTTAAGCTCCATCTTCTACAGGACAAGGTTCAAGCTATCTGAACAAATGGCCTATCTTGACAAACTGGATTTGCAGCAGGTGCTTTCTTCAACATTTCGGCAAACATATTCAAGAAAACAATTCATATTAAATGCATATGTCTGTTTGAATAACTCCCACAATTATTCTAGACTCCCCCAAATGGCACTGGGTGGGGGAGGCAGAGGTGTCTCAGTTACTCCTGATAAATTAGGCGAGGCATTTTTTAAATTTTTTTAAATTTTTTTGAGTGTAATGGGAAGGAGTGTTTCTTAGTATTGGATTTACTGAGTTTGACTAACATATTCACAGCCATATTTCTGTTTGAGAGGCATTTGACTCCCTTTCTTCCCGCCCAACAATGGGTTGCTGTGCAATTATACTTAGTGTATTGTGAACTTGTGTAAACTATAGATAGAGATAGAGAATGATTATTTCTCTATCTTTCAAATATGAAAAAATTGAAGATTTAATATAAACAAAAGAAAAAATCTATATCTGAGGAGACAAAACAGAAGTGGAAATTTCATGTACTTGTAATCACAGGAAAGAGCAATTGTACTGTGTTTCTACAAAGGACAAAGCAGAATCAGGTGAACAGATACCTGCAGCCCTAGTTATGTGTATGCATGTGGAAGTGGGGACAGAGGTCCTGACTTTCCAGGAGTCTCTGCGGCTTGCATTGCTGAGGCCGTTGTGAGAGCCCACTTAACAGCGACTGAAGTCCTGGACCGAGGCTACACTAGAGGACATCCTGGAGACAGAGCCTGAAACAAAGACTAGCTTGTTTCTTTGATGGAAGTTCAAATAAATCGTTTCTCCTCCCACTTCTTAACTTTTCCCATCAGTATCATTTTTCTCTCCACGATGCAGCAATTTTGACATCCAGTTAATCAAACAAACGATAGGACAGTGGCTCAGTATAGGGTAGAAATAAGTACAAGGCCAGAGGGGACTCCTCTTCCCCAGCCAGGTCTTCCAGCCTCTCCCCGCCTGCATCTCCACCCTGCGCCTGTTCCTACACAGTCCCGTCATGCACTCTCCTCCTCTGGACTCAACACAGACTCAAGGAGTGCGGAGCTTAACTCTGGAGCTAGACTAACTGGCCCCACAAGCTGCGCCTTCACTGGTTAGCTCTGCATCATGTCACAGCTTGGACCTCTCTTTGCTGGAATGTCTTTCCCGTACAAATATTTATAGCAGCCTATGTGTCCATCAACAGATGCATAGATAAAGAAAATGTGACCTGTATACATAATGGAATACTACTCAGCTATAAAGAAGGATAAATTCAAGGCATTTTAGGAAAATGGATACATATGGAAAACATAATGTTAAGTGAAATAAATCAGACACAAGACCTTAAATACCATATGGTTTCTCTCATATGACTAATGCAAAGTACAAATTAAGAGCAAAATAAAAAGAAACAGGGAGATAGATCTTAGAAAAGGGGAAGGGGCCCAATAAATCAACTGTGAGGAGTGTGGGAAGGGATGGGGGATATGAAATATTTAAGATGTATCAGTTACCAAATACCCACAATGAATGTAAACATTATATGTTGTAAACATGAGCTAATAATAATAGTAATAATAATCAATAAAAATGAAAATGGTGAAAGGGAATCTAGAAAGGGAAGGAGGAAAGAGGCTGGGGAGTGGAAGGGTAATAGAAAAGAATCAAGATATGTACACTTACCTACTTCCTGTGATGAATGTACTGCATACATGTATAACAAAATAAAATTTAAAAAATAAACAGGAAAAAAACAAAATACAGGTAGTAAGAATAGCATCAGGAGTGAATTGTTATACATGTTACATAAGCTGGTCCCTTTCTGCTAAATAAGTGATCCTCAAAAAACACACAGCAGCTATTGGGAGATGATGGAGAGCCACAAGAACCTAATAACCCAAACTTAAAAGAGTAACATGCACACTAGGTACTACAGTCAACTTTATGTAGTTGCAACTTAATATTGCACCTTTATGGTTGTTTACATTGCTTGTTGTTATGTGTAAAAGGCACAATGTATTATGGTCTATAAGTTTGTGCAATGTTCTGTAAGTTTGTGTAATTTTGGATACATTTTAATTTTAAAAAAGATGATGTGCTATAAACCATCACCACCACATGTGATCAGTCTTGTAAGATGGTGGCTCCACCTCCCAGCAGGGTGAAAACAGAGAGAAATGGAAAGTAACTCACACATTCATCTTCTTGTTGGGCTCACTGCTGTTATGTGGATGGTCATTCAGAGTTCCCAGAACTGGCAGTGACACTAATGTGCTAGACATGGAATTTATTATTTACCCTTAAATTATATGCCATTAAAATAGAGGATTTCATAAATCACTGGTTGGACTAAATATCTTAGAGGGAGCAAACACTAATAATGGGAAACTCTAACATTCTTTTCTCTCTCTATCCAGTATCCTCTGAACTCTTGGAAGGGTGAGTATAAATAAGGACAAAGAAGTATAGTAGATATTGTCTGGAGGGAAGATAACATTCAAGACAGAGGAAAATTAGAAAAGGAGAAGAGGCAAAAGAAGGAAGGGAAAAAGGAAAGGAGAAAGGGAAAAAAACAGAAAAATGTGAATAAACTTGCTGTAAATAGGGAAGAGGGGTGCAGAAGGGAAGGCTGGGAAAGAGGCGGGGAACAAAGATACATCATGTACAGGTTCAAAATAACCAAGATGAATGTGATCATTACGTATACAGTGATCATTACCGATACATGGTCTTGGTAAAAAAAAAAATTAAAAATTAAAAAAAAATTGACAAAAATGTGAATGAGTTTTTTCTTGAGATGCAGTCTTTCTGGCCTCAAATTCCTGGACTCAGGGAACTCCCCAGCTTCAGCTTTCTGAGTAGCCAGGACTGTGGACATTCACTGCTAGGGATAACTTGACAATTATTTTTTTTAATTAGAAATATTTAATGTTTGAACATTGTTCAGCCGAGGGCCTTCAATCAAATCTATAATTGAATTATGAAAGGAAGGGCGTGGAAATGAATTCCTACTTCCAAATTAATCTAATGACTACCTATCACCTTTTGGCTCTCAGATATGAATTAGGCTTTCATAATACGTGGCATTTTGAGTCACTGTAGGGAGGAATTTGGGAAAATCCTCTCTCTAATATTTTATAAGAAAGTGATTGATCCTTCATGATTCTGATACACTCTTCGATTTCCAGTTTCCTTTCCCTACAAAAATTGATGAACTGATACTACACATTAGTAGCAATTCATTATATTAATCATTACTACATTATATTTTATCTTAAACACTCCCTTATGCCTCATTACATTTGATCTCACAACCTCACTTTCATCTCCAATTCCTTAAAAGAAATTCGGACTCAGAAAATCCAAACATGTTCTTTCAGCTCAGCTGTGGAATAAAGAAAACCGGCAACCTGTCTCAGGCACAAAAGGAGATGAACGTATGTTCATAATGATGAAACATAAAATGTAATTGGGGTGAAACAATGTCCACAAAAGTCATGCATATGTGAGACCCTTGGATATGAGGCTTCCCAGATCCCTTGCATCAACTAGTTGTCGCCAATGGAATACAGAGAAAGGGATTCTTTATTCATTACCAGCCAATCAGATGCAGAGACTATAGAGGGGATTTCCAAGGTACAGGGAATTGTGGGAGCCCAAGCTGGAAGGCAGAGTTGATTGCAGAGTCCCTCTACTAGAAGAACTTCCCAAGAAATTCTCATGACTATGAACATCTTCACTGTAATGTGCACCAGAATATATTAAATAAACCACTGAGATTTTAAGGTTGTTTATTAGAGAAGTGAGCAAACTCAGGGCTAATGTCAATATCGAACCAAAAGTAATTATATCTATGAATTACTCTCACAAGAAAGAATTCTAGTTTTCTCTTTTATTCACATTGTTACTTGCTGATTTATTGAAATGCCTTTCCTGCAATATACAATAAGAAAATTAACTCTGAATGACGATATATTGCAATTCAAATATCGCTTGAGGATTGGTTCTACTGTTTTTAAATTCAAAACATCCAGTTGAAAAGAATTGTAGCAGGAAAAAAGTCCTCTCGTTGCAGAGAAAAGTACATAATTTAGTTGTGCTGAAAGAAGGAGTGAATCTAGGGCTCTTTCTAAATCTATTAGTTAGAAATTTAGCAGGGAATTGTGGCACAGATACATGAGGTATAAATACCAAAGGCAGGGATTAATTATGTCTGAGAGATATTCCTGGAAAGCTCTTAATCCTTTGTTTTCATCTGTTGTCAGAGCAACCACTAGAGATGAGTGGACTGCCAATAATAATCAAAGGAGAGTGGAGTTAGGTCATGAACTCTTACAATTGACAAATGTAAAACCTCTAAATTGGAAGTGAAAAACTTTGGTGCTGAGACCAGCAAGAGGCTTAAATGAGAAGAACAGGTCTTATTGACAGAGGGCAGCTGGCAATACATCATCATATGCAAGACCTGGTCACTTCTCTTTTCTCAGCAGCTGTGCTGGACAATAACTCTCCTGTAAATGTTATCGTTCCAGGAGCCACAGACGTTTCATTGTGGTCTTCCGATCATAAACATGAGCATAGCTTCATTAAAGGTAAATATGTCAGCTGGGTACAGTGGCTCAGGCCTGTAGCTCCAGCAACCTGAGAGGCTGAGGCAGGAGATCCCAAGTTCAAGACCAGCTTCTGCAACTTAACCTTTTCACACAGTAAAATAAAAAGTGTTGGGATGTAGCTCAGTGGTAGAGTGTTTGCCTAGTGTGATGTGCAAGACCCTAAATGCAATCCCCACTACCACACAAAAGGAAATATGTTTAACTGGATGCTAAAGATTAAATATCTTTTTCATTAAGATCTTTTAAATATAGCATTTTTAAATACAGGATTTTGATAGACCAACCAACAAGAAATAATGCCAGGATAAGGGACAGATGGGAGCCAGGACTGGGATGGGAGAAACTCTTGTCAGAGAAAGAGGGTGTTAGGACTCTCCTGTAAAAACAGGAGAGCTGCAGACAAGGCAGAATAAGAAAGAAGACAGCGTTGCAAGAACAGATAAAACAGATGGGAAGAGACTATTAGCATTAACATCGGGGAGGAAAGTCCAGTGAAATGTGTGAACAGAAGTGTGACGGACTTCGACTCCAGCTGAAAGTGCAAGAGCTTTCTCGTCACACTTGGATAATATACGTGGAAATCAGGCTGCAAGACACACATGCACAAAGAGAAGAAACCGAAGTGGGCAGAGTGGACAACTGCACCCACATCTTCAGCTTCATGCCCAAGAAACACACTAATGAGGCAGACTTAAAGTACATAGACCAAAGGATCTGACTCCTTTTACTTTAAATTTATATAGAAACATAGAGTTCCAGAATTCTCACAATGTCATCTAATGCAATCTAACGATTATACCCATAACAGATTACAAATGTATTATAAATATTATATAATTAACATGTAGTCTACACATTATATACTATTTAGTAGTTATTATAATGTGTCTATAATATAAAATATTTATAACATACATATGGTCCAATATATCTCTAAAACACAGCACCAGAGGTATATTTTCTATGCTGGCAATAATATTTATAAATGTATCATATCATATAATACGTACACATCATGTATATTTAATGATGCAGATTGTATTCATAATGTATTATATTTTGTAGTATGTAATTATGTAACATACATATACGATCTAATATAACTGATGATGTACAATCTAATATAAATACAGAGTCCAAAATGTGTACACAGGAGAATGGCTGTGAGCTTTAAACCAGCCTGGGCTACATAGCAAGACCCTGTTTAAAAAAAAAAAAAAGAATTAGAAAATACCAAGACACTGTTTCTAGTGAAAATACATGATTAGTTTCCAGCAAGCCTATGGTCACCATATTTTTTATCAATATTCAATATATAATTTTGTTTTATATGTTTTTTGTTCAGGAAGACGTTATTTAATATGTATAGTTTCTCCATTAACAGTGGACTGATGGCAAATGGCCCTATATCATTCTGGAACAAAGTTTCTCTAGAACATGTATTTTCTTTGTAAGGTATGTGACGGCCTACTTGTGTTTAAGAGGACAAGACAGAATTTCAGGAATATAGTTGGACATCAATTTAAGCGGCAAAATCACTCATCCAAAGCACCAAAATGTTAACTAGACTTTTAAAAAACTCTTATTTTATGAAAAAATAAAATTTCATAAAGTAACGAGAGAATAACAGTAGCTAATAAACTATGTAGTTACAACTGAATAGCTGGTGATTTAGTGCTACCTTTCTCTTTCGTATTTTTTTGCATTGAAATTAGATATCCAAAAATATATTTTGCCAAATTGGACTCAGTCATTTGAACTCTTGTCTTTTCATGATCCTATCCTCCATCCTACTTCGCCTATTTGACTCCCAATGTCAAACAATATTTTAAAGTTAGAAGTAACTGCAGTACGTCCCAACTTCCCACTGCTTGAATAACAACTTCCATCTCTCCACTTCATTCCTTGTATTACTTCGATCCAATGAGACCTACAGTACTTGAGTTCTTGCACTATTCAACTGGTTGTCTTGCTCCCCACATCCTCAGATTCTCCTTTTCTTTTTCTCTTAGATTCTACGTTCTCTTATCTCTCACATGTTCCCTGAACTTCATACATCCAGTTCCATCCATTGTGCTCATCTGGAAAAATTCCAGTCGTGATTAAATTTATAGACTCTCAGCCTATACTTTAAGCTGGTGAATTTTTTCAGAAAGTGATACATGCTGTACAAAATGTAAGAGAGATCTTAGTGCTTCCAGACAATAAAGTTTTTCCTCATTTGACTTATTTTCTTAGTCTCAGAAGTGACAGTGCTATGTCTCACTAAAATTGTAAAATCCCTTCGCTGCCTTAATCTAAGTGCTCACAATGACCATTGCTCTACTGAGAAAATAGAAGCACCTAGAAGAAAACTTCTATATAGATCTACTAAGCAGTCTACCAAAATACTTGCTACTGTATCCAAACTTTTGTTTTTCTTCATGTTGGCGTTGATAAATTCTCACTGATTTTATCCCAGGCTAACACCTTCCCATCACTGAGTCTCTTCTTTCCTACTTAAAGCCCCTTCTTCCACATTATTTTCACTATTTTGCTTATCACTAAATTTTTAAAATTTCCTTCCTATTGGGTAATTCCCGACAGTGTGTCAACATGATTCTATACACCTAAGCTTTTGTGTTCTTCTTTATCCACCTTCTTGCCATCCCGTTTCACTACTCCTACTGACAGCAAAACTGAATTTGCACTATTTGCATCTAAACCCATTTCTGTCATTGTGACTCGACAACCTCCAGCTGGGTTTTGTACCCTATCGCCTCCGCCAAAATGTCTCTCCATGAAGTTGTAAACTATACATAGATTAACTTTTTAATGATTTTACAGTTCATATCTTGGTTAATCTCAGTGTCTTTTGATGTGATTCAGCTTATAACTCCTGAGAACTATTCATGCCTTGGCTTCTAGAACTGCATAGGTTCTTGTTTCCTGAATTTCGATAGAAAGTTATTTTCAGTCTTATTTGAAAACCCCTTCTTGACCTCACCCTCTAAACATCTGAGTGCCCCAAGTTTCAGTACTCAGTTTCCCTGTTTCTTTATCTACACTCCTTCAGTGTAGATAATCTCATTCAGTAATCTTATTCAGCCTGGTGGACGGTAAGTAGGATCTCTGCGAAGGTGGTTATCCACCTGTTCTTCCTCACGTCTCCAAACGCCACATTTTCCACAATTCTACTTAGGGGTCAAATAAATAAAACAAAGTTTTCAAGTCTAAAGGTATATACTTCTCCTCCATGAATTTCTATCATGATAAATGCTTTTTTCTTCACACAGGTGATCATACCACAAGCCCTTGAGTTACTGGTTTCTGAGAGTCTGTGAGGTATGAGTTCAAAAAGGAAGTATTAGTTCTTGCGCCCATATTACTAAGGGCTTTCCAGTCTTTGGTCTTCTTCAACTCCACTCTGAACATAATTCAGTCTTCTTAACACATGAACTATCTTCGAAAATTTAATGCTTCTCTGTTAATTAGAAAAGAAAATCTCAATCACTAGTCATCCAAGATCTTCCACTTTCTGACCCCATCCTCCCTGTGAATTTCATGTATTGTTACTATGTTTAATAAACCTCCTATTCCTACCAAATATTTACACACAACTGCTTTAAATTCTTTATTATGCCCAAATCACTTTCTTTTCTTCTTTCTTCTTTAAAATGCCATCTTGCAAAATCTCTACCAATCATATTATTAATCTCTCTTATCAAAATAATTTTTTTTGATAATGGGGATTGAACCTAAGGCTTTCCCTGTAAGCTACATCCACAACCCTTTTTTTTTTTTTGAGACAAGGTCTTGCTAAGTTGCTAAATTGCTCAGCCTTGAACACAAATTTGCAATCTTTCAACCTCAGCCTCCTGCAGTCCTGAATTTACAGGCATGTGCCATCTCTGTTTTTTGGTTTTGTTTTGTTTTGTTTTGTTTTCCAGTATTTGGGTTTGCACCCAGGGACAGTCTATGACTGAGCTATGTCTCCAGCCCTTTTTCTTTTTGAGACAAGATCTCTCTAAGTTGCACAGTCTGACCTCAAACTTGAAGTCCTTCTGCCGCAGCCTCAAAAGTAGGAATTACAGGCACGTGGCACTGCACCTGGCTTAAGAAAGTATAACTTTTAAGTCTGAGCAACTACTACTTATTCTCAATTAACATTCTTTAGATGTCTTCCAATTATCAAAGATAATAATTTCTTTCCTCAGGGCTTCTTCAAAACTCATTCTGTATAATAGTCATAAGAAATTAATGTGTTATAACTGTTATGTATGTACCCAGGTTCCATAATTAAAAGTTTTCTAAATACTTGCAGGTGAAATTACGGTTACTAATTCTCTGAATTTTTTTGCAGTACATAGCACAAGAGATTTGCATTATTAGATACCAAATAAGTGTTTAAAAAAAATAAATTCATCTTAGACATCAGTTTAATCTCTGAGAAGATTTACTACCCCCATGAACAGAGGCATTATTCTAAGTTTGTTGTTAACAAAGTGCATTAAATAGAGTGTGATCAGAAGAAAGAAACCACACCAGTTATTTTTCCAAAAATCATTTAAAATGAAGAATTGTTGCCCAGGTTTTGGAAAAATTGCTAATTCCAAAGGGACCACTAAGGTATCACACAAATAACAACAACAAGAAGCAGATGTGATCCTGTGTAAGAGAGGAACTGAAGGAAGGTTGGAATTATGAAAATGTAGCATGTTGGCCACAAATTTCTGGAGCTTCGCAGCCCTCAAGGAAGGGACACTGCTCAGTGTGTCTCTCAACTGGGAAATGAGCCACGTGGGGGCCAAGGGGAACACGTGTCAAGGGGCCATCGGCCGGCCAGTATTAATGTGCTTCTGGGGTTCTGAGGAAACTGGTTCTGCCAATATTATATTAAAAAAAAGTAGAATTAATTGCTGCTGCTAAAAAAATTGTCCTGGCTGGAAGGAAGAAATATCGCTGGAATGAGATTATAAAATGGAAGGCAAAAAAGGAAAAAGAGGCAAGGAATTGAAAGAAGTGTGCTTTCTCTCCTTTTACATTTAATTTGGTTTTCTGTGTCCTTATTGTCAGGGCCAAAAAGAAACCACCTGGAAAAGCTGAAATGTGGTTGGCATAATCCTAGCTCCAGAATTAGAAAGTAGAATCTAGAAGGGTTTAAAACAGAAACTGCCTGAATTACTGATACACAGACACCCTTTTTACTCCAAATACTGATTGCGTTCTTTGAAACAACACTAACGATTGTAAAATGAGCAAGAGAAAAATTCTTGCTCTAGACTTGTGGATCTCCGCAAGGTATGTGGATATCATGTGGCATCTGGTGATATTTTGGGACTATCGCTGTTATATTACAATACCAACATGCACGTATTAGGAAGGACAGATGAGGAAAGCACTGATTTTCCTAGAAAGATTCTTTGCAGTTAAAAAAAATGCTTAATAAAAATGATTTTAGATGTATTTCATTGAATAATCTGGCTTATGAATTAAAAATTTAAATGGATTTTATAATATTTTTCTGAGGCTTTTTTGACATTTAAAATATACTGTTTATTTGATAGTATTCTTTTAACTTGCTGTTAGTGTTCGCCTGTTTACTGCAACTATGCTTGGATGTTTTTTTTGTACAAATGATCTACCCAAAAGGAACAAGTGTATTACAACAAATCCCTCTGAAGCTTGCCCCCAAAATCCTCTGATAGAAAGGAAAATATATGCACTAGACTATTTCTTCTGAAACGAATTCGTAAGACTTGTCAGTAGCATTTGGGGAATTGTGTTGGGTGCCATCCTAAGTCGGGGAGATTTGTAGACCAGGAAACTAAGGATCCTATTAGATATAAATATGTATCTTGTGTCTGCTCTGTTTTCTACATCAATTCAAGTGTATCAGGAAAATACGTTGCAGCAGAATTTAAAATGTTCTGATTAAATCTATACATCATTTTGTCTTTCAAAGAGAGACACAGAGACAGAAACATAAATATGCTGTTTTTTCTCTTGTTGTTATTTATTTCTTTTTATTAGTACATGTTTGCACTCCTTGTGTACAGTTGGTACACGTACATAATGCATCTTAATTCCTTTTCCTTGTCACCTTTCTTTCTCTTGCTGTCCTCTCCCTCCGTCTCTTGATCGCCTCTCCTTTGAGAAAGATCTACCTACCTACTTCCTATTATCTATCATTTATTTTGGAGTTTATATGTAATTTGGATTTCTCATGCAAAAGAAACCATGTGATATATAAACTTGTGTGTCTGATTTATTTCACTTAGTATTATGGTCCCAAAGTGCATCAGTTTTCCTATATATGACTCAAATTTCTATTTTTGTACAGCAGAATGGTACTCCATTGTATGTAAATAGCACATTTTCTTTACCCCTTCACCTGTTGATGAGCATGTAGGCTGCTTCCAAGATTTAGCTATTCTGAGTTGTGCTGCTATAAACGTGGGTATATATGTATCACTGTGATATGATATCTTTAGCTCTTTCTGTATGATACTTTCAGGGAGGATAGCTGGGTCAAATGGAATTTCTAGTTTTAGTTTTTTGAGGAATCTCCATACTGATTTCCATGTGGTTGTACTAATTTACATTCCCAGTAACAAGAGTTCCTTTTTTCCCAGAAGCCTCACCAGCATTTGTTGCTATTTGATTTCTTGGAGATAGCCATTCTTTCTGGGTTAGGTGAAATCTCAATCTTGTTTTAATTTCCATTTTTCTAATGGCCTTCAATGTTGAGAATTTCTTCATGTGTTTGGTCACCATTTGTACTTCTGTGAAGTGTCTATTCATACTGGTTGCCTATTTTTTGATTGGGTCTCTTATTTTGGAGGGTCTAATTTTTTTAGTTTTTTATATATTTGAGATATTGGTTTTCTGTTTTTATTAAAATAAACATTTTTTCTTCCCTGGAATTGTTTCAAATGGAAAGTCTTTACTTCACAAGCAATCACTTTGTATGCACTAAGTCTTTTGTGATAATGTTAGAGGGTCCCAAGGGTGAAGGGGTTTGCATAATAGTATGAACGTGCCATGATGGGCATTGATGATATTCTCAGTGCTTAACAAGAATATGTGCTATAAGAAAGTATTCATTCAACTGTGAAGTATTACTTGAATGCCTAGTATGACTTACTGAATCAGGTAATTTAAGCCATCTTTTGTTCATTCCAAAAGGGAAAAGTCTTATTTCTTTCTCCTTCCACATACAGCTTATGACTAATTTATAGTAAGAAACTATGACTACAATGCTAAAAATTTCAGTTAAGAAATCACTCATTTCTAAGCAATTAACTTTGATTTGTTAGAAAGTCAGTAACATTTACTCCAGTTTCTCTAATTGTTAGCTACAAATTTTGGTATTCACATAGGACAAATTATTGATTTTTCTAGATGACTATTTTCTTAAATCTTGGATGATAAGATACAAGCAAAAATGTTATGCAAGTCTTAACAATCATTAGGGAAACCAACACTCATCTGAAAGTGTAGTCCTGTATTGTGTTCTTTTGTGATTTTACCTTTTCTTCCTTTGGTTTTAAGCCCAGATCTCGATTGCCCATCTTTGACTTTGAACTTATACTTGAACAAAAAACATACTGCCAGAAGGCTGCAACAAATCTTCAAGGAGACTCCACAGTAATCTTGCACTGACTGCACCGTAATCTACCTTAATAACAAAAATTAAAATTGCATTTTCTGAAAGATCACTGGTATTTTGAGTTTTATCTTATAGGTAGCTGAAGTACCTATACTAACTGAAGAACACAAAATTGTACAATGTTATAGAGTTCTACAGTACAGCAGGGTGAATATAGTTTGTAATCACCTATGGCATATTTTTTTTTTTTTCCCACTGGGGATCGAACTCAGGGCCTTGTGTTTGCAAGGCAAGCACTCTTACCACTGAGCTAAATCCCCAGCCCTAGCAACAACAAGAACAGAGGAACTGATGCCTCCAATATAAAGGATTGTTAAGGAGATGAAAGATAATTTTGCCGATTTAATCAGTATATGTCTTATGTGTGTATTGAAGTGCACTGGACCCCATTAGTACCTACAATCATAAAATATTAATCAAAATTAAAAAAATATTCAGAATTCCTATTTCCCTTTCAAACATGATTAAGATGTCACGCCTTATCTGTTGCACAAAAAGCCCTGTCTAATTTTGAAATGTTGTTAGATATTTATTTCTATTATTCTGTTGTTGTTATTGTTGTTTTTCAGACAGGGTCTCACCATATAGCTCAAGCTGGCCTGGAACTCACTATGTAGCACTGGCTGGCCTGTAACTCAAGGAGAGGCTCTTGCCTCAGCCTCCCGAGGGCTGGGATTACAGGCATGCACCACCACACCCAGGCAATTCTATCACTTTTATAGTGAACACACACTTATCTTTTTAATTTAACATGTGATGCTTAATTACATTTGTCCACATATGAGTATGTGTTGTTTTCTCTACCCACTATTATTTCTCGGATGTCTACCTTCCTTCTTTGATGCATATTTCTTTTAGCTTCTATATATGATTTAAAAATATTTTTATTACTCATATATCAGAAAATGTTTCTATGTCATAAGGTTTTGAAAGTTAGCTCAGTTCAATGAAAATGTTATAGTCACAATAATTTTCTTAAAACTATGAAAACCACTTTACTTTCTTTGTGAGCCTGTTGTAGCTGAGGAGATGTTTGCTAATTAGTGGTTAGTTGAGTTGGTCTCTTTTCTCTGAGACAATTTCTTTCATTCTGCTGATACTCTCCATTTCACGTGGATCTTACTATGAATTTATTTGCTCTGATCCAACTTGACTCTTGAGGGTTTCGCTGTTTCTTATCTCTGCTTTTTTAAGTAAGTTACAGCTTTGCTTCTGAAGAGTTCTCAAGTATTATCTCTTTACTGGTATTTCTTTAATTTATATATCCTAAAACTCCTGTGCTTTCCCGGTACCAAAAAAAACAAAAAAACAAAAAAACAAAAAACTCCTGTGCTATATATAGTGAGATTAAACTAAGCCTTGTTTACAGTACAAACCATGGCTCAAATTTCCGTGATTTGCTCATGATTGTCAATATTACATCCTCAGTGCAGAAGACCACCCTTTCTATATGGAGCAGTCTTTGAATCTTCCTCAGAAATTTATTATCTGTGTAAGAGAGAATCTAATTCTGGATTCTCTAATTCGCTAATTCTGGATTCTCTATTCCTTCCATTTACCTCTCTTTGGGTCACTGTGCCAATACAATGTTGTTATTATTACCAAAGCTTTACAATACTGAAATCTAGTAATGCTAGTCCTCCAACTTTTCTTTAAACTTTACTTTGAATTGATGTGTAATAATTGTATATACTTGTGGGTAAGTTTCATGTGTTGAGATATATATATATATATATATATATATATAGTGTGTAATGATCAAACTTGAGTAATTAGCATATTGTCTTCTTAGACATTTGTCATTTCTGTAAGGTGGGGGCAATCAAAAATCTTCTCTTCCAGGATATCAGAAAATGGAAAGATATCCCTTGTTCTTGGGTAGGAAGAACCAATATAGTGAAAAGGGCCATATTTCCAAAACTATTATACAGATTTAATGCAATCCCAATCAAAATACCAACAGCATACCCCACAGAACTAGAGAAAACAGTCCTGAAATTCATTTGGAACCAGAAGAGACCTAGAATAGCGAAGCAATTCTGGGCAACAAAGGCAAGGCAGGAGGCATCACAATTCCTGACTGGAAAGTATACTACAAAGTTACCATGGTAAAAACAGCAAGGTACTGGCCAAAAAAAAAAAAAAAGACTCAATGATCAATGAAACAGATTGGAAGATGCAGAAACAACTCCAAATACCCTCAGCCAACTTATCTTTGACAAAGAGGCCAAACACCTTCAGTGAAAGAAAGATAGCCTCTTTAACAAATGGTGCTGGGAAAACCAGCTTTCTACATGCTGAAGATGAAACCTAGACCCATATCTCTCTCCATGCACTAAACTAAAACTGAAGTGGATCAAAGATCTAAATATTAAAATAGAAACTAAATCTACAGGAAGATAGAACAGGTAGAACTCTTGAAGACATAGATGTACGCAAAGACTTTATGAACAAAACTCTGATTGCACAGTAAATATTATAAAGAATCAACAAATGGGATCTCATCTTATTAAAGAGCTTTTGCACAGCAAAAGAAAACCATCAGAGTGATGAGACAACCCACAAAGTGGGAAAAAACTTTTTGCCAGCTGTTCCTCAAAGGACTAATATGTAGAATACATAAAAAACTCAAAAAAATCAGACCCCCCCAAATTTAAAGACCCAATCCAAAAGTGGGCAGCTAAAATGAATAGTCACTTCTCAGATGAAGCAGAAGAAAGAGCAAATAAATATATGAAAAAGTGTTCAGCATCATTGGTCATTCAAGAGATGCAAATTAAAACAACGAGATTTCATCTCACTCCAAGAATAACAGTTATTATCAAGATATCAGTCAATAACAAATGCTGGAGCAGCTGTGGGGAAAAAGAACCCTCCTCCGCTATTGGTGAGAATGTAGACTGGTGCAACCACTGTGGAAATCAGTATGGATACTCCTCAAAAAACTAAAACTAGAGATTCTATTTGACTCAGCTATTCCCCTCTTGATATCTTCCCAAAAGTGTTAAAAGCATCATACCATGGAGTTATATGCACATTCATGTTTATAGTGGCACAGCTTGTAATAGCTAAATCTTGGAAACTGATGAATGGATAAAGAAGATTTTTTTTAATACAATGGAGTGGTGCTCTGCCATAAAGAAGGATAAACTGGAGTCATTTAGAGATAAATGGATGCACTTTGAAAGCATACTTTTTAGTGAAATAAATCAGATACATATGTTCAAATATCACATTGTTCCTCTGACGTGAGAAACTGAAAGTGTAAATAAGAACCAAAATATATACTAGATACTGGAAAAAGAGAAGAAATTGTTCAAATGGGAAGGGGGAAATGGGAGGGGAGAGGAGGAAAAGAAGGAAAAAGAAAAAAAAAAGAAAATAGAAGGAAACAATAAAATAAAACTCTTCTAAATAAGAAGAGGAAGAGGGGTTCCAGGGAGGGCAGGGAATTGGAGAAAAAAAGAATCAAGGTATATTATGCACAGGTACAAATTCCCTATTATGAATGAGATCATTATGTATATCTAAATGTACCAATAAAATTTACAAAAAAAATTTAAATCCTCTCTTCCATTTATTTAGAAACATACAATATAATATTGCTAACTGCAATCATCTTACTGTGCCATCAAACACTAGAACTTACTCCTACTGTTGTGTGTAACTTTCTACCCATTATCCAACTATTACCTGGATCCTCCTCCTGCATACCTGTTCCAGCCTCTGGCGCATACTTTCCTACTTTCTACTCTTAAGAGATCAATGATTTTATCTACTCTTAGGAGATCAATGTTTTTAGTTTCCATAAATGAGTAAGATCATGTGGTATTGCCTTTCTGTGCCTGATCATTTCACAAAGCGTAACAGGTATATATCCAAAGGAAATGAAATCAGTGCATTGAAAGGGTCATTATGGAACCTCCATGCTTATTGCCACACTATTCACAATAGCCAAGATACAGGATCAACCTAAATGTCCATTAACTGATGGATGGATTGAAGATATGTAATATAAATACACAACGGCATACTACTCACACAGAAAAGAATGGAATTCTGTCATTTACAGCACATACGTTAGACCAAACGATATTTTAAAATCTATTTTGGTTATTCTCAGTAATTATTTTTCTTCTTTTGTGGAATTTAGAAAGATACATCAATTTATATTTAAAACTCTGCTGAAATTTTGCATTGACTTTATAGATCAATTTGGAGAGAAGTGATATAACAATGTCACTTGCTCTGCCCCATAAGGACAACGTGTAGGTCTGAGCTTTTCATTATACTTTTTACATTTTACCAGTATTTTGAAATAGTTTCAGTTATAAGTTTTGGACAAATTTTGTGGTATTTATCCTCAAGCATTTCATGTTTGATGCTAGTGTTTACAGCATTTTGAATTTCAATTTATAGCTTCTTAGTGTAAATTTATAATGATACGGGTTTTTTATGTTTAGTGTGTGACTTACAAATGAGTTATAGGCACATATTAATTTAGCGGACTTGCTTATCAACTCCATACTATTTTCCATATACTCAGTTGTGTTACCTGTGAGTAAAGATGAGTTTACACATTCCTTTCTAACCTGGATGTTTTTCTTTTACTTATTTCATTGCACAGACTGAAGTCTTCCATAAACTGAGGAATAGGAGTTTCAAGCTAAAGTGCCCTTGTCCTATTCCCGATTTCAGGCGAACTGTACTCTGTCTTTCATCACATAAAATGTCCCTGTAAGTTTTTTGGTAAACTTTCTTTATCGAATTGAAGTTTCCTTCTATCTTTAGTTAAGTAAATTCTTTTTTTTTTTCAATCAGGAATAAATGTAGCACCATTATCTACACTCGCCACATCTACTACCATCATCTCCCCACATATGGTTTGGATGAATTTAAAATATGAAATTGTTATGCTCTAATCATCACATTAGTTTCCTACTTCTACTGTCACAGATTACAAAAATCAAGTACAAAAATATGCTTTATAACTGTGCAGATCAGAAATCCTAGTATCAATGTGCAGATAGAATAGCATTTCACCCTGAAGATCTAGGAAAACTGGATTTTCTTCTCTTTTGCTGCAGCAGAGAGGCCTATACACTTCACACCTCACCCTCTATCCTCCAGCTTTGAAGACAGCAGCATAAAACTTTCAGATGTCCCCTTCTCTCCATCTCTTTCTCTCTTGCTCTGTCTCTCTCTCTATCTCTTCTTCTGTCTCTGTCTCTATCTCTCTCTCTCTCTGTGTCCTTCCCTCTTTCTCCCCCTCTCTCCAATTATTCCTTCTTTTTTCCCCCTTTTTCTCTTTGAGATATTAAAATAGTCTTAATAAAATCTTTTGTATTTAATTATTTAATACCATATCCACTGTGTCAAACTCCTTAATGCATTTCCTTATTCCCATATTATGTTCCTTCTGGCTGGAGGATTTTCTTCAGTATTTCCTGCAGTGCACGGAGGTCTTTAATTATTTCTTTTTTATATGTATTTGAAAAGTTTTTTTAATTTTTTCAAGATTCTTTTTCAAGTATAGGTTTAATGGTAGGTTAGTAGGGTTTTATTTGCTTTGTTTTTATTGCGAGTACTTCAATATTGCTGTACTGTCTTCTGAGTTTTTAGTCTAATGGGAAATCATTAGTCATCTTTGGTCATACATCACTGTGTCCTTTTATCTCTGGATGCATTTAAGCTTTTCATCTTCTCACTTATCTTGAGTTGTATGTGATGAGTATCCATATAGATTTTCTCATATTTCTTATGGTACTGGATCACTGAGTTTCTAGAACCTGTTGATTTATATTTTTAAAAAAATGAGAAAAAAGGTAATTATTTCTCAGAGAATTTCCATTTTGTTTTTGGAACTCCCACATTGATTTCAATTATACATATAGGAAGTATTTAAAGTTACCCCCAGATGTCCCTGATAAGCTCGTCAGTTTCTTCTATTCTTTTTTTACTCTGTGTTTCATTTTGGACAGTTTATATTGCTATATCCTCAGATTCCTTCATCTTAAAGATATATTCTACACTATCTAGTTAGCTATTAATCCCACTCATTGTATTTTTTATCCCACACATTTTAGTTTTCATCTCTCGATTTCAATTGGGGCCTTTTAAAATAATCTTCTATGTTACTATTTAAAAATTTTGCGGGGGTTGGGGATATAGTTCAGTGGTAAAATACTTGCCTAGGAAGAGCAAGGCCTTGAGTACAATCCCTAGCACCCCCCAAAAAATTTCCAGTCATATAAAATAGAACAATAATAATTGTTTTGATGTCTTTTTCTGCTATTTCTAGCATCAGCATAAGTTCTGACTCAGTTTCGTGAGATTGATTTTACCCTTCTCTTCACCATAAGTTGTGTTTTCTTTCTTTGCACATCGCATCACATAAGTTTTGATTGATAACATACTTTGTGGATTTGATTTTCTTAGATACTAAAACTCTAGTATTCTTCTAAGTATTCTCGAACTTTGTTCTTGAATTAGATGGAGCTGGATTCATTCATGTCTGACTCAGGAAGCATTGTTTGTGTTTTATTTTTGGCATGCTGCTAAAGTGAAATCCTTGTGAGTGTTGTACTCAGTTCTCCATAAATTTTGCTATTTTCCATGCTGGTTGGTGAGCAGGCAGTGCTCCTTTTTGGTGTGCACACCATGAATTGGTCCCTCTAATCCTTTGGGATTAGATCTTTCCTTAGCCTTGAATGTTTTCCTCACAAATATATGTAAATGCTGATTAGAATTTTGCTTCATTCCCCAGAGGAATTCTAAGCACGTCTCTGGAGGAATCTTTTCTTCTCTAGTAATTTATCATGTGATCTGTTAAGTATTTTTGTCTCTGTTGGTTTTCAATTTTGTTTTGATTCAGTGAATTCACTGGGCTTTGCCTAAATTCCTCTCTCTTTGTGCATTAGTCTGGCAACAACATGAGGTACAGTGGAATAATTATAGAGTTCAGCTCATTTTTTCTCTCTCTTTCTCTGGGGATTGTTGTCTTTAAACGGGCCTCATAAAACCCTACGATTTAGGAGGAAAAAGCATATATATCACTTATGTTATTTTAAATAGGAAGGAAGTAGATTAAAAGTAAACGATTTCCCTTTCACAGTGATTAAGTGTGAGTATAAAAGCACCTTTCACTATTTTACCTGTTTACTTAGTTTTGTTTTGTTTTTTACAGAATATTCATGTTAGAATTGTCCTTCACTCATGTGATGATCTACTTGTAAAACTGCTGTTTTTAAATATTAAAATCACGCCAAACAAATCATGTCTGTGCCATCCAGGGTTTATTGTTAATCTTTTACTGAGTACTTGGGTTGGGATAAAGGGCTTGTACTATGCACTTTTTATTAATGAATAAATAGAAAATATTAGTAACACAATTGAAAAAAAGAATTGTCCTTCACTACTCTGTCCTATCTCTACGAGTTATTTATTAGGATTTCTGTCCTTTGAGTTAGTGAGATATAACAAGACCCATTTTCAGTTTTACATATGCAGTGTGATTCTACAAGGTCACATTGATCATTCATATGAAGATCTTACAAACTTTCACTCCACAATAATTGTATTTTCTTACTGACACTTTATAAATATCTATGAGATAGAGTTTGATGCTTCAATACATGTATATTAATGAAATTAGGATAGTTGCTGTATCCATCACTTCATGCATTTAGCATTTCTTTATGGTGAGAACATTCAAAACCTCTTTTCTAACTATTTTCAAATGTAAAATGCCTTATTGTTAACTATATTCATCCTACTGTGTAATAGAACACTGGCACTTACAAGGATTTCCTCTTATAGCTGAAAATAAAAATTGTATTATACCCTTTAGAGCTTGATATACAATCTTGTAACCTATGATCCAAAACAAAAACCAAAGGAGGAGGATGCAGATACATGCCATTCATTTCTCTGGTCTCCTTTATTGGGCCTCAATCATTTCTGACCTTCAGCAGCACAGAGATAAGTCATTAGTCAATGTCATCCTCTACTGCAGGATACTTTTCCAGAGTTTTGTAATTGGCTTCAGACAGTAACACTAGAAAAAAGAGATAAAGACCCAAATCCAGAATTTTCTTTGTTTTTTAAATTTAAAAAAATTGTTAATGGCTAAATGAAATTTTCAGAATTGAAGAGAAAGCCATGCTTCAATACTAAATTCTAATAAACCCAAGTACACAGATAAACATACTAGCAGCACAGCTCTACTGAAATTCCAGGAAATGAACATTTTTGTGAAGGATCTGAGGCAATGTACAGCTTCTGAAGGTCGGGCACCACCTGCAACATGTAAATAGAGAAGTGCAAACTTTAGCTTCGTTAGTTCTTCATTGAGGATGTTTATTTTCAGTCCTCAAAGAAAACCTACTTTTTAATAATTGTGATATTACCGACCTTTTCCTACAGCTCATTGATTGATTATGTAACCTTTCCGTCTACTGTAGCACTATGTGGCATCAGCCCGTGTCCTGGACACCAATTTAACTCAATGGAAGCAAAGCACAGAGTTGACCTCTGGAATAAGAGCTGTAAAACATTCGGGCTGTTGGGAATGCCTGCATTCCAGGAGAGATAAAAAAGTGATTAACTATTGATCAAGGAAAAACACCAAGAACCTAAAAAGGCAAGAGAATAGGTTTTACTTTCCTTGTGGAATCCTAGTCACTTCGGTAACAATAACCCAATGTTAGCTTGCAGATCTCAGGTCTAAATTTGGAAAGGAGAAGGGATTTTATTGTTTTTTAAATTATTTGACTTTTATGTGTCAGGAAATTATCAATGAGCATGTATTATTTGGGAGGCCAGAAAATATCAAGCATGAACACAATAGCTGAATAACAAACAAACAAACAAAAAAAAGTTTTGTAGAATGTTAGTTTATGGCTGGGAAATGGACTGATTGAAATAACTACAAAAATGTTTCAAGTAATGTTTTAATAAATTAAAAGAACTATCTGAGCTGAGGCATTTAGAACCTAATGTCCCCTCATGTTAGAAAAGAAAAGAAAACAAAAAAGGAAAATGATAAGAGTAATATTTTATTCTATATTCTCAGGATGCTTAAATTTACTGTAGGTTCTATTTCTTTTATATTTTCCATATCATCTAGAAATCAGTTATAATCAATTGTGACTCAGCTAAGGTAATTTCAAGCAGGTAATAATATCAACTTTGCGAGTTATTTGCAGGGTAGAGATATCCACGCGCTGAATAAGTTTTCCCGTTGAGCCCCTGCCACCCTAAAAAACACCCCTGTCCCTCAGTGGTAACAACTAGAATTGTAGGAAGATGTTATTAGAGGAGGGAAGAGGACAAACAAGCAGCTAGGCACTTGTTTTGTGAATATTCTCTCTTTCCCTTACGTCAAAAGTCATTCCATGTTTCAAGATTTTTATTCCATGAAACGAGATTTTTATTTCATATGGGGCACTGCAAAATTTCAGGATCATTTGTCACATCCATCTGAGGATAACTTCCCAGCATTTCTTGGGAAATTTATATATTTTCCCTAGTCCTAATTCTTAAGAAATTTAATGTAAAAAAAAAAAGGAAAGGGAAAACACAGTCCTTCTATGAGTATTAAAGTTAAACTGCCAATGTAGAAATATTAAAACTTTGATATAATCCACTTCAGTAAAATTGAAAGAAGAGAAAAAATGTTGACAGGTGAAGCGAACGTTTAGGTCAACACTTCTAGAAACCAGACCAGGAACATTTTGGAGAGAAGTGATCCTGGTGCAGTCAATTTCCCTACCAGTCTTTGCTGTATTATCAGTTTGTACCGCAGGTATTTCTCCTGCCTCCAGACCCATTCATGGTGCAAATAAAATGTTTACATATTATTTTTGCAAAAAATACAAGCACTTTGTCTAAATAACAACCCAAAGTATTCACTGGCATTTTCTAGTTTTTAATCTTTAGAGTATGGTATATTGTTGTGGTTTTGGACTTTTGCAGTGCTGTGGGTCAAATCCAGGACCAGATAATCTTTTCAACACTGACTGCATTCCCACCCCAAGGTACAATTCTTTTTGAATACTCCGATAGCAGTAAAAAGGGGAGCTGTAGCATGATTCTTCTGAAATCTGTATTAGCAAATCGCAGATCAACATAAAGGCAAAACCAAAATCAGGGCAAGCACTCAAAATACTTTACTAATTATGTTATACCTTTGCCCTACCTCACAAAGTGGATGTGCTTTGGACACACTCAGTAATTCAGTCAGTTTCACTGTAAACTGAAATACCATTTTCCGTACATAGAATTTTTGACAAGAACAAAACTACAGGATAGAACAATCAATGCTTTGATATTTTAAAATTTAATTTTAAGAATGATTATTTTTATGTCATTGTCTTTCAATTTTTAGGATGATTTTTAGTTAGAATTTTATAATTATGTTCCTTTTAATGATTTCTATTATTTACATATTGATATCAGGTACAAATCACCTACACCTGATACTCAAGTTCATAACCTCTTCAAAATATATTGGTTTATAATAGAATATAAATCCATACTTTCATCAGTACTGTTTATTCCAACTTTCTACTACATAAAAAGTATTAATCCTGTTTTATTTTGGTCATTCATTCTTACTTAAGCATACATACAATATGCTTACAATGAAATAACATACTTTTGGAGAAGTCCCTGGGATTTTGTTTCCTTATTTTAAAATCCCAATGATCAATACTTGTCAGATAATTTGAAACATGAAATTTTAATTATAATTTATTATTTTGAAATAAATCTGATGATTTTCTCATTCAAACCTTTGGTGTAATGTGCCCTCAACATCATTTGAAGGCTTGAATTCCCCCCACCCACCCATACTATGTTTTTCTAGTGTGCATGAAAACCTTGCTCATTGTAGTTGCATGAGTGAGCTACTCAGAGTCGTCTGGAATCTCCAGAACTTGGAGCACAGCATAGTTTTCCTTCCTTTCCATGGTGCTGCCCTCTGCAAACTCAGAGTTCTGCAAGCTGCTGCCTACCTACAAAAGCTGAAGAGAGGTGTCTACAGTGTCATTTTGATATGCATGTTATGTGCCTTTTTCCTTGCACGAGTGTCAACCTCACATCTCCACATAGTGACTTCTTTCTTGAATCGTGCCCACTTGTTACGCTTCAGTCATCTCTGCAGCTCCTTACTTCGACCACCCTGCACATGTCACATGGTGTTAAGTGTAGAGCCAGATTTTATATAAGGTCTATTATATCATCCATCCCTCCATAGTGATTTGCGGATCTCATTTGCTTATGTAATAAGCAATAACACATTTATTTCTGGGTTGTCCATTCTTTACCTTATCTAATTATCCCTGCACCTTCCAGGACTGAAATGTTTTCTTTACTAAAGCACTTGAGAAATTTCTAATAATTTATGGCAATTTATTCTCCTCTACTATTCTTATAGATGATTTTGGGAATTGCAAATACATGTACTCTAACACTAATCTTAGAGTAATTTCCCTATATTCTTCAAAGAAGGTTGCACTGGAATTTTAATTTGTCATGCAACAATATTTTAAATTAATTTGAGAAAAATTTGCATATTCCTACAATTTTCTTCTCATATAAGAACATGTACATTATCATCTTCTATGCCTTCTATTTTTTTATATTTTTAAAATGTTATTTTAGTGGTACATTTTAGATATACATAATGATAACATTCATCATAGGGAATTTGTACCTGCACATGATATGTCTTGCTGCTTCTCTTTTCCCATTTCTCTCCCCTGCATTCAAATCCCCTTCTTATTAACAAAAGCTTTGTTTCTAGTTTTTCTCCTTCTATTATCTTTTTTCCTTCTCTTCTCTTTTAAAATTGTGTATGAAAGTCTTTTTTAATGTAAGTCAATTATTAGATCTTTATAACCCTTCCTGAATTTTTGAATATTTTTATTGTATTTCATGGTTATCTTTGTAGTAAAATTCTGTAAGTTCACTCGCATTCTTGATTAATTATCTTATTGTTCAAATATTTTTCTCTCTTCCTTTTAAATATATGTATATTTTATTTTCTTTTTCATTTGTTTATGATGTATGTCATTTCGTCTTTCAGAATCAAGCTTCCTATTTGAGCTAAGAGATGTGAGGACCTCCAGGGTCATTTTAAACAGCTGTGATAATCCAGGTGCATGTCTTTTTCCTAACTTAAAGGAAATTCTAGTTTGTATTTCTTTAAGTATAAAGATTATAAATTTTGGAATGTAGCTCTAATGAAGATCAGGTCTTTTTTTTCTCCTCTTCTTTACTAAAATTTATTAGCAAAATTTTGGGATATGCATCTCTATCATATTTTTTCTTCACTGAATGTGAAAATTAGGCTTTTTTATAGTGACTTTGAGAGTAGTGGTTTTCTGATTTTTTAATGTATTCTTGCATAAGTGGGTAAACTCCTTACATAATGAAATTTTTAAAAATACATTTTGCATTCAGGAAGGAAGTAAATATTTTGTGTATTATGTGTATCTCTCCTCATAGCGAAATAAACATTCAGAATTTTAAGTGTTTTATTGTTTATATTCTTTTGTAATTTGAATTACACTAACCTCATAGAATGAGTTAGCCAATTTATATTCGTTCTTTACTGTTTAATTTTTGAAAACTGTGTATTAGTATGAGTTACATCCTTTGAAATTTATTTATATCAGTAACATTTTATGAATTTTGTTTCTCATACTGTCAGCTTTGGACATTGGGGGTTTTTCAGTTGGCATCTATGTCCTTTGACACACCCCATCATCAAAGTGTGTGTGTGTGCGTACACACATACACACACATGTGTGTTTTGACCATTTCCATAGATTCTGGCACTTGTAAGAGGTAGATACTAATATTGTATATTCTCTGCCTGAGTCCTAGAATCAGACTTCTAAAAAAAATGCTTGACTTGTTTTCATTTCATAGGAGAATATGAGAAATCAAAATATGGGTATGCGATATTCCCACTGTGTTTGGAATGCTGTGGCTTCTTGAGTTTCTTCCCTGAGAAAGCAAAAAAAAAAGTGTGCACATTTAATATGTGTGTACAAAATATGCATGTATATAAACGTGTACACCTACTCATATTCGTGCACCTTTCTGTGTGTAGCCTTCTGAGCCTTATTAAACACTTCATACTTATTTCTCTGATTCTAAACCAATTCAAAATAAACCGTTCCAGCTTTCTTCACTTTCTTATATGTAATCCTACACTCCAGTATTCATAGCCTGACTTTTAGCATTCACCACCAACTTAATTATTTTTTCAATTATACATGTGTGAAAGTATCAGAATTCTTGATCCGTATCTTTGTGGGAAACTGCATCATCAGCTAGAATACAGTGTTCGTACTCAATTTGTTTTGCTTTTGCTGAAGTAGACTCCACTCATTTCCTACCTTACTAACGTCAGTACTTCTCCTTCAACCTCCACCATGCTCAGTGTTTTCTCAGGCGTTTGCGGTCCAGTTCAATTGCGTGGTCACATCCACACTCATCCTGAGATCTGCTGATCTACAAAATCGTTACCATTAACTCACATCCCTCCATGCAGTTTCATGCTTTGTTCGGTAAAGTTGTGTGGGCGAGACAAATTCGTGGCATCACATATCCACCACTGGAGCACATTCAGGTCAGCTCCGTAGCTTGTAACACTATTCGCGTTTCACCAGCACGTCCCCGCAGCCGTCGCACGAAGCCTTGGCAGCAGCGGGGTGTTTTACGCTCTTCACTGTACTGCCTGTGCAGAACACCACGGAATTGACGGCGCGCAATTTATACCGCTCCGATTCATTTCTTTCACTCAGCGATTTATTTGTCAACATTCATTCACACGTTTTCTTGGTGCGATAAATCAGTTTTCCTTTTTTTCAGTAAATACCATTGTACTCTATAGGTGGATCAGGGTTTAATTCATTCACCTACTGAACTGCGGTCTTGGTTGTTTCCAGGTTAAGAGAATATAAAAATGAAGTTGCTGCAAACACGGTATACAGACTGCTGTATGAACGTGCATTTTCCAAAAGAGTTACATAAATGCCCAAGGGAACGACTGCTTGGATTATATGGAAAGACAGTTTTTCATGAAATGATTAGGTTGGTTTTTCCAACTTACACCCTTTGCATTCCCACTCGCAAGGAATGAGAATTGCTGTTGATCATTTGTGTCAAGAATTTGTCCTGTTAATTTCTTTAGATTTCAGCCAGTGTCATAGTTTTGTAGTTGTAACTCATTGTTGTTTTAATTTGTAAAACGCTAATAATGCAGGATATTGAACATCTCATACATTTGTTATTTCTACATTTTCTTGACTGAGTTGTCTTTCTCAGATATTTTCCCCATTTTTATTTGGCCTGGTTGTTCTATTAAGCTATAGGTTCTTTCTCTGCTTGGATGTAAGTCCATTATCGCCCACATTTCACAGATATTTTTTCCATCCACGCCTTCAGTTTTCATTTACCTAACTGTCTCTCAAAGAGCAGAAGTTTTTCACCGATTAGTAAAACTAACTTGACAATTTTGCATTTCTGAACCATAGTTTTGATATTATAACTAAAAACGCATCACTAAGCCAAAGGTCATATAGAATTTTCCCCTGAATTTTCCTCTAGAATTTTAATGGTATTGGATTTTACATTTAGGTCTAAGATGCATTCGATTAAATTTTAAAAATCCAGAGGAGGTGTCTATATTCAGGTTTTTGTATATATTTTCCAGTTGCTCTAGCACTATTTATTGAAAAAATCCATTTTATATTGAATTCACTTGTTTCTCTGTCAAAGAACACTTTACAGTGTTTGCATGGATTGATTTCTGGCTTCTGTATTCTATTCTATTGACTATTCTTTTTCTGGTACAGCCTGTTTAATATTAAAACTTGACATTAGGTAGTGTGTGTCCTGCTACTAACATTTTGTCTTTTCAGTTTTATACTGGCTATTTTAGATGTTTTGTCTTTCTGTGTAAACTTGAGAAACATTTGTCAAAATCTACAAAATAGACATTTAATTTAAGTTGTATACAGTCTATATAGATCAATTTGGTAGTATAGCAACTCACCAATGCTGAATCTTCCATTCATAAAATCTTAGTATCAATCCATTTATTCAGATATTTTATTTCTTTCATTATATTTCATATTTTCCCCTCACTATATGTATGTGTGTTGTTAAATTTATACCTGATTTTAGTCAATATTTTTAATACTTTTTCATAGAATAATTTTTCAATGCCCTACACAGAAAACAAATTAACTTTTGAATATTAATCTTGTATTTCTAAATTTTCTCTATATTCACTTTCAGGATATTTTTGTTTGCTTGCTTTGGATTTTCTAAATAAGACAATCACATCATTTGCAAATTAAGGAATGTTATTTCTTCCTTTCCAGTATGTATATATTTTACTTTCTCTTTTTGAATTTGTCTTCTCATTACAACTCCACTACATCAGAGAACATCTTTTTTCCTTACCTTAGGGGAAAAACATTTATTTTCACATCATTGAGTTTAATGTTTGCTATAGGGTATTTGTAGCTCCTCTTTAACAAGTTGAGGAATTTACTTTCTATTCCTAGTTTGATGAAAGTTTTTGTCATGAATGAGCATTGAGTTTCTTCTCTTTTCTTTTTTGCATCTACTGATAGGACCATAACTTAACTTTAATTTGGTCAGTTGATAGTCTTACATAGCTGGAATAAATCCTATTTAATTATAGTGTATAATCCTTTCCATACGTTGTTAAACTCAACTTATTAATATTTTGTTGGGTATTTTGGCATCTGTTTTTCTATCTTGTTTGTATACAGGCAATGTTTACCTTATATAATGATTTGAAAGTGTTTCCCCTGCTTCTTTTTTCTTGAAAAGATAGTGGAGAATTGATATTCTTTCTTCACTGAATCTTTGGTGGAACTCTGCAGTAAAACCATCTTGGTTATGTCATTTGAGGCGGGCAGTATTAATTATCGATTCAATTTCTTCTAGAGATATTGGTACAATTATACATTACTTTTCCTTGTGGGAGTCTGTCTATTTGTATCTTTCAAGAAGTTTTTCTCTTACATATAAACAACAAGACTTAGGAACACAGAGTTGTTCATAGTATTCTTTATTATCTTTTGAATGTCCATATGATTAATAATGATTATTTTTCTGTTATTATTATATTGACAATTTTTTATCTTCACTCTTCTTTTCTTGTTAGTCTGGCTTTTTCAGTGATATTAACCTTTACAGACAAGCACAAGGGTCACAGAGCTAAGGCACGGGTCCACCTTTTGTTTTTTGTTAATTTTCTCTATTATCCTGTTTTCAATTTCATTGATTTTCTGCCCTGATTTTTATTATTTCTCATTGTATGTTCACCTTAGAATTCAAGAACAAATAGTTCTTCTTTCTCTACATTCCAAAGGTGGAATCTTAGGCTATTTGTTTTAGATATGCCTTTTTATCTAATATGTACATTTTCTTCCAAAATTTTCCCCTAGGAGTTCTGCTTTTATTGCATTCCTCAAATTTTTATAAAATGTGTATTTATTTTCATTTAGTTACAAATTTGAAAAAATATTGAAAACTCCTAACTCAAATGTCTATTTATAAGTATGTTGCTTAATTTCTAAAGTTTCAAGATATTTCACCTTTTTTTTTTTAGTTGAACTCCATTACTGTCTGAGAATATAGGATGTGTGATTTATGTGGTGATTGATTTTATGTATGTTAACAGACCGGGTAAAGAGGTGCCCAACTAATGTGTTAAACATTATTTCTTGGCACACTTGTGAAAGTGGTTCTGCAAAAGAATAGCATTTGAAGTGGTGAACTGTGTAGCAGAGGTCCCTGCCCAGTGTGGCTAGATATCATCCGGGCCACTGAGGACCTGAACAGAACAAAAAGGCAGAAGGTCTAATTCTCTCTCTGATGAATATCAGTCCTCTGTCCTCTCTGCTTTTGATTCTCAGGCCTGGATATTCACACTGGAATCTACACCATCATCTTTTGGGCTCTCACGCCTTTGAACCGTGCGGCCAGCTGTCCATCACAGCCCTCTCAGTGATGATCATAGGACTCGGACTTTCCAGCCTCTGTAATCGTTTAAATTGATATCGTTTAATAAATTTGATAGTTCTTCCTCCTTTCCTTTCCCTCATCCTCTTCATTGCTGTATGTTGACAGATAGATGATTGATAGACAGATGATAGATGATGGATAGATAGATAGATAGATAGATAGATAGATAGATAGATAGATAGATAGCTACTGTACCTATGGGGAACCCTGACTGATAAAATCTTTAGTATGAAAGTGAATTTAGAGAAACAGAATTTTAAGAATGAATTGAGAGGAGAGCCGAAATAGCTCATCTGGAGAGCGTTAGACTGAAGACTGAATTGAAATGGTTATGAGGTTTCTAGAATGGATTCTATGTTATTAGACATAAACTATTTCAAGAGTAAAGAGATCACTGTTAGTTCACAGCATTATCTCGTAATAATGATATGCAGAATATCAACATCTGATACTCCTTCCCCAATAAACTACTTATGAGAATCAAGAAGATTGCTGACTATGTAGATGATATTTTTGCACTTTAAGAAAAAAAAAAACTAAGAAATACAAAGAGGTTGGTTAGTTGCTCCTAATATAGATGGGTGAAGCAGAGAAAGAAAAGGAGATTCAAAATTTCACCTCTAGTACCATGTGGGTAATCTGAAGATTTCTATATGTGCCCTGAAGGAGACTCATGTCCTATAAACACGGGACTGTGATTGCTAAAAATTAAATACAAAGACAGAATCTCTTACCAGTTGCACAAGTGCACACACACACACACACACACACACACACACACACTGTTGGTTCCGATTCTCTGGAAAATTCTGAGTAAATTAATACAGATCCTCTAACGTATTTATCATAGTTATTCCAAGTTCACTAAATGACCATTCCAGCATAAGACTGTCTCTAGTGCTTGCTATGCCTTTTTAGATTTCTGGTGTTTTGCTTGCATTTTATAAGGGTTGTGATTTTATATTCAATCTCAGTCTGGTATATCAGGTAATAGGAACTGTGATAAATAGGTGGTTAGTAGAAATTTGTTTTAATCTAGCTGTGACTTGTACAGGGCTTAATATTTGTTATAGCTATAGGAGCGAGAGGATTCCAATTCTTCTGTGGTGGATATTTTTCTTCCACACTTGACCTTGGGCTTCCATCAGGAGTGTCCTTTGCAGAGGCTGCCTCTTGAACCTCTTTCACCTGAGCAATCCATCAGTACTATTGTTGTCAATTGGTTGAGGGTTCTTTTTGCTGTATTCATGTGGAAATCATGAATTGGCAAAATACAGCTCTGTTAGCGATCCCGATGCTGTCAGATGATGCCAGATAATTCTAAATCCCAACAGTCAACACATTCAGCTGCTGGTCACTGCCTCTGCCGGCCTCCACTCTCCATTGTTAGCTTGTGCCAGATGTCCCGGGTTAACTCTGCCAGGTGATCCTCTCTGTTGCTCATCCTTGTTAGCTGCTGAACTCTGGAGCTTTTCGGAGCGAACACCCTCTAGTGTTTATAGCCCTTTCTTTTGAGATGACTGCTCCGTGCACACTATCCTGAGTAGATTTACCTGAACTTCAGAGCCCACCTTGCCAGAGCAATAAATTGTGAGCAGATTTACAGAACACCAAAGTGAATCTTTATTTTAACCCAACCCTGCTATAACACAGAGGGGTTGCTACATGGGAGGGAGCCCTCAGAGACCAATCCTAACAAGTGTCAGAGAAGTGCTGTGGATACAGCAGCGCGGGCCTGTGACTGGTCCAAGTAGGTGCGGGCTCCGGGACAGACTCAGCAGTCATAGCAAAAGTTCAGTGAGGAGGTGGAGTTTGACTGACAGATGACTAGTCTCTGGGGAAAATGGTGGGTCTGAAACCCCGAAATCGTCAGTAGGGCTAGCTAATTGGGTCTCGGGTCCGGATGCTGAGGATGTTTGCAATGGGCCTGGATCTTAGTCCCCTTAGCATCCTTGATCGTCGTCCTCTTGGGATCCCCCGCTTCTTCACAGAGGCAACAGCAGTATCTCAGCTAAAAAGTAGCTGAAGCTGAGGAGGGGCACCGTGAATGACATCTGAGCTGTGCTCAGGTGCATGAGTCCTGGAGGAAAGGGGCTGCTAACTGACCGGCGAGAACAGCACCGTCCCAGTCTACTGGGCGGGACAGCGAGCTGTAGTGCAGGGCAGCAAGGCACAAGGGTCTGTGGCCGCTGGCCAAGACACAACCTTCTCCAGCCTGGGGAAAAACGGGAAAGCTGATCAGGCCCTTCCCAGTCTCCCAATCCAGGGATCCGCTCACTGTGGTGGCAATGTGTGGGGCGGGGAACGCCTATAAACTAATGATAATATCGGGGGCTTTGTGAACACGTCTTTGGGCGGTGCCATCCCAACCTCCAGTATGTCTTCAGCGGTAATTGGAAGCTCTGATACTGAGAGTCTTCGTATGGCACGAGGGTCTGCAAAAGTCTTTGCCAAAAGAATATGACTTTATTACTGCCTGTCCTCTTCTGCCAGGGCCACGGGGGATCTTTCTTGATATTTCAATGCGAGACGATGTCGAAATTTCTAGGGAAAGCTTAAGAAAATATTCAGACCCGATTCCCAAGACTGCAGCTATTCCACACCCAACCTCGAGCAATTTGTCAGAATTACCACTTCAGGGGCGCTTCCGACTGGTGTCTCCAGTGGCTTCCGCTTTAGGCAAGCTGATCTCCACTATGACTCTAGATTTATTTACTGTCTCTGCAGATTTTGTGGTGGCCTTTTCCTTACAAACTGCATTACCTAAGGAGTTGAAAAAAGTCATTGATTTTCAGTTTGTTCCGGTTTTGCCTGTTTTAAGGGACTGAGTACTTTCGCCCTCTACAGGTGAGAGCTGAAACTAGTAGTGTCCTCAATGTTTCTTTTCTTTCCTCTTCTGCCAGTATCTGAGAGATATATATTGAGGTTTTTCCACAAAGATGTTGATCTATAAATTTTTCTGTGGTACTAGCAATTTTTCAATATATTTTGAGGCTGTACTTAGAGGCTATATTTACAGGGTTGTATTTCTTTTTTACCAGTATAACCTATCAATGTTTGCTTTTACAATATTTTTGCTTCTCAATTTTATTTTGACTGAATGTAAGACTTCTAAAACATTCCCAATCCAGCCCCCATAGTTCTGGTACTTCATTTTTAGTTTCCAATAATGGTCCTCTCTATATATTTTATACATAACATCGTATTGCATTTTTAAATTAATCTGAGAAATACCACCTTTAATTGGTTTTATTCATGTTGTTTACCAATTGCTATATTTAAAATTCTTTCTGCCATCATTTTTCCTAGTTCTTATGTAATTCTTATTATCAGATAAAGCATATTTAGCTAAAAAAACTACAAATTTTGTTATGTTGTGAATTAACTTTATTGACACATAATTCACATACTGTACAATTCACCCATTTACAGACATTATTTTTGTCTTTATGTGCTGGTCTTCGACTTACACTGTAATTGTTAATTTCTAAAGTCATGAAAAGTTGCTTTGGGATTAAGAAATTCTTTATTATTCATAATGACAACCTATGTCCATATTACCTTACTATAAAATGATTTATCATTTTCTTCTTAAAAGCAACAAGAACTTACAGAACACCCCCAAAACCAAAAATACTTCATTCTTGAATGAACAATATAGGGGTTAGGGATTTAGCTCAGTGGTAGGGCACTTGCCTAGCAAGCGCAAGGCCCTGAGTTCAATCCCCAGCACCCCAAAAAGAAAAAATAAATAAAGGTAAGAAGAATGAATGATATTGTGTGTTATGAATTATCTCTATCTTTAAGTGCAATTCTACCATTGCCTCTAAGAGCAGTATGCAGTATGTCATATAAGCATATCAAAATGAAAATTTCAGTTGTCATACAAGATATTCACATATAATTGGGCAACTCTTTACTCAAAACACACATGTGGGAGGAAGAAAAGAAATTGTAGGAACATGTAGTTTGAGCTAGATGATCTGCGTGGAGTTCCATTAAATATATAATAAGTTACTGTTCTTAGAAAACATCAATAGTTTGTTACATCAATCTGCTAGGATTATTGCCAAAAATGATACTAACATAAGTAGATACATAACCCTAATATATATGCAACTATGTTTGTATAGTTATATAATTATTTCATTCATATACATTTATATCATAGCAGTTATATTTCTTTACTTTTGTATATTGTTTCACATTGCATTATAAAATCAGTATATATTCATTTTGAAAAAACAGAAAATAGAGGTTATAAAACAAAACATTCTAGCTAACTTGAATAATATTTATTACTTTTATTACAGCAGTTATCAATACTTTACACTAAAATTGAAATATCCACAAAAACTTATTCTTCCTTTATGTACTTAAAGTTTTATTATTAAATATCTTTATATGCCACTAAAAACAAAATATTGCATTTACAGATGACTCCTTTATTCAGCCAACACATAATTTTCTTAGAATTAATTTAAAACTGGAATTTTTGTTTAAAATTAAATTACAATTCTTCAATGAATTTATTTATAGTTTTCCTTGTATTCTGATTCTTTTTCTTAAGATTTCTTTCTGAATTTAGAATCAACATTTATATCATGTTAATATCTTGCATACAGTACTTAAATTAAGTGTTTTGCAAAAAATATGTATTAATTTACACTCTTGGAAGCAGAATATTGTAATGGTTTTCATTTGGTAATCTCAATATATTATAAAAATCTTTGGTAAGTATAAAGATAGTAAATGATAGCTTTGTAGCTACACAAATTATGACTTTATAGCAAACTTGAAAATTTAAAAGTTCTCATCTTCAGAATTGACTGATATTTTCTTGATTTACCTATTGCTGCTCTGTGTTTCTATTATTGAGTTTATTTCACTTTTTAAAAATTAGGGATAAATTTCATAATTATGTAGCAAATGTAGCAAATATGTCTCTATGTTCTGTTGGTTGCTTTTTTTGAAATTTTGTGTAAAAGAAATATTTTTACTAAAGTTAAATCCTCTTTGAGATTGTTCTCATTTTAATTGTAATATATGCATAATAAGCAATGCAAAAATGTACAAACACGTCTAAGTTTGATCCCCAGCACCCGCCAAAAAACGTATGAACACAAAACAAATTATTTCCTACTAACACCCACTCATCACACCCACTCTTGAAGTTCCAAGGTTTTCTTTCTGTTGATACATAGCACATAAGAGTATGCACACAAGCATACGGTGTTTGCTTCTATGGCTTAAATAAAAATGAATAGGCTTATGTCTGTACATCTGTAATTTGCCTCTTTTTCTCTCAACATTTTTATGGGCAACTATATAAATTTACAAATTATTTTAATTTTATTTTTCAAATGTGAACAAATAGGATTAAATAAAGTAATCCCAAATGTATTTTTTACTGAAGATTTTATTTCCTTATTTTCCTATTTGACTGCTGTCCTCCTGGTATCTTTCATTTCTTCTCCAAGATCACTCAGACACCTATCTCATTCGACCTCTCCTAACCATTTTTATAGCTTCTCCTCATTCAGATGGGCATCACTACAGTTTCCAGAGATGCTGGTAATATATTGCAGAGAGTCATTTAAGTCCCCAGTCATAGTTCTATTGTTCTCTTTTAATTATTGTACAACATTGTGTAACAGAAATATAATACAATTCTTCCCATACAGTAATGGATATTGAATTTTTTCTATTGTATTTTGGAATTAAAATGTTGAGATAAATATCACCTTTAAATATAAGACATTTTATATCTATGAGATACAAGGGGTGATCAAAATATAAATATTATGCAAAATAAGTAATTATTACTTGAAAGACATATCCTATAAATAGCCCTCAAAATACTCCCTCTTCCTTCAAACATACTTGGTTCATCTTGTTGCCTCTTTCGGAAGCAGTTCTGGAAGTCCTCTTTTGTAAGTGTCTTTAAGAAGCGCGACGAAAAATACTCTGGACACTGCTACTGAGTTCCATCCAACCGAAAGGCAGGCTTCTAAAAACGCTGAGTTATTCCTATTCACATTATTCACCGGTCTAGTTCCATGAAATGTTTGGCTTTTCCCCTAAGTCAAAATGACCTTAAGAATCAAATGTTTTGATCCATTCAGAACACAAATTGGCTAGGACAGTGCAACTAAAGACACTCAAAACAGGACTTCCAGAACTGCTTAAGAAAGTTGTAAGATGGATAGGGTAAGTGTGTTTAAAGCAACAGGGAGTATTCCAAGGAGGATTAATGTTCGTGTGTCTTTTGCTGTGCTAAATTTTTAAATTTGAATATTCATCATATATTTATCATACTGTATATATTCAAATAAGTGATATTTCCGTGTCAATAATATGTGTTTATTTTTTGTTTTTAAGTAGATGAATAATTTCTGCATGGATTTCCAGTAAGCCTGTTAGAATCTCCCCTCGTTGATCGTAGCGATAGTAACTATTACCCTGCCCTTGCCTCAGTTTGATGTCTATACATTGATATCTTGCTAGGACGTCTCTTTCAATTTCTCTGTTTCAAAAATCTTCTCAACTTTTTAAACACTTTCCTCCAAGTATGGCCGATTTCTCCGTTACACTATTTTGGCTCTCAGTAATACGAAGAATTTCTCGTATATCTATTGTAATTATACATATTGCAAATATTTACATTTTGTCAACCACAAGCTGTACAAATATTGTCTTACAAAATATTTATTTGTTGACTTTGTTTCAGGTATTCTGCTAAAGTTTTTATTTTAAGTTTTCACATGCTTGAATATGTCAATATTTTCTTTCTGCTGGAATTATTGTCTTGTTTCTTCCAAGGTCATTGGCTTTAAATGAATTGGAGGTGCTTTTTATTTAAGGAATTTTAAAACTATTTTAATCATTATTACATTTAAATTTAACTTTTGGCAATAGGTTTGAAAAGGGATCCTAATTTTATTTTCTCCAGATGAGAAATTGTTTTACCAGTATTACTTCTGAATTAATTTATCTTTCATTGATGAATCCAATTTGGAGTTGGTCATCTATCAACTTTTCATATATTCTGGATCTGTTTCAAATTGATGTACTATGAAAAATATCTATGTCATAGTGATAATTAATTGCATTGATTTAATGACAAGTTCTTTATAAATACTGTCCAAGGTCCAATAAAATGTATGATTTATGATGCAACTTTTTCAAACCTTGTGTTTTCCCTGGAATTTATTTGATTCCAACATTAGTTAATGCCATTTTACTCAAGTCTTTCAGTTACATGTGTATAGTAATTATTGCATTAATTTCCTAGGACTGCCATACAAATTACTACAAAGTAATCATCTTATGACTTAAAAATAGGAATTAACAATAAAGAATGAATTTTTTTTACAGTTCTGGAGGCCAGAATTCCAAAATGATCTTCCTGGCAGTGTTGCTTCTTTTTGGAGGTTCTGTCTGAGGGAGAATCCATTTCATGCTGCTCTTCTGGCTTTTAGTGGTTCCAGCTAACTTTGGCTGTGCTACAGAACCATCACCCAGCTTTCCTCTGAGCCGAGTCTTCTTTCCTCATGCCTGTGAGTGTCACGTGTCTCTTTCGGTTCTTTTATATGAACACAACTCATAGGACCTAGAGTCACTCAAAATCCAAGATAATTTCATTTGAAAATTCTTACTCACGTCTGCAAAATCTCTACATCCAAATAAATTTCAGTGATTAAGACTTGCACATATATTTTTGGTGGGCATAATTCAACCCACTAAATTTCATTCATTTAAGTAACGATGTGGAGTATTTGAAATTAATTCATACAAGAATGTAGTTTAACTCTCTATTAGTCTAAATAATGTTATATTGTGATGTGGTCTTTTTTTTTTCATTTTCCTTGTATAGATCAGATGTTTATTTTGGTTTTGTTTTTGTTTTTGTTTTTTTGTTTGTTTGTTTGTTTGGTTTCTTTTTTCTGGAGATTAGAACCAGGGACTCTCTACTACTGAGCTTCATACCCACCCACCCCCTTTTTTTGGAGGTAAATTCTTGCTAGATTGTCAAGGTTGAGCTTAAATTTAGGATACTGTTGCCTCCACCTCCTGAGTAGCTGGGATTAGAGACTTATATTACTGTGCCTGGTAGTCTTGTTAACTTTGTCTGAAATATTTAATTTTCATTGTGGTAAACCATGTATACAATAATATTTACTATCTTGACTGTTTTCCTGTGTAAAATTGTGCAGTTAAATAGTGGTAAAATACTCACATTGTCTTTTTATTGTTGTTATTTTTAAAGGAAGAATTTTCCCCCCGGAAAGATTTTAGTTCAACCAAAATTAGAAATGTTTATTTTGATATGTTTATTTTAATATGTGCATATAGAAAAAAAAAATATATATATATATACCAGTTAGTGCAGGAATACATTATATACATATAAATATATAAACATATATAAATATATATGTATGTGTATTTATGCTGTCTCTCTTCACTGAGGTGTCCTAGAGGTGATGATACCCCAGAGTAATTTGTGATCTCAATGTCCAGAGCTCTTTGGAAAAGCAGGTTACTCCAGGCTTGGGAAAAACATAATACAAAAAGAACCTGTTTCATCAGTAGTATAAGAAAAAAATTGCTAAATAAAAGTGGAGGCGGGGGATGTCAAAAGGGCACAAGCTAGCATAACAGAGCTATTAGTGATCAAAACTGGAATGACTGGAATGAACTAAGAAAAACATATATTGGATTAAAAATCAAAGAATAAAATAGATGTCCATGAGTGTATGCCAATGTAAATAAACAGTTGTAGAAGTAAACGAGTGAAAGGAACAAATCTTCCTTATATAAGATTTCAAAATAATAAATGCTGCCATAGTGAAGAAAATAGTAACAATCCTAACACCAGTGATAATTGTCCAAGGCCAGAACCACTAATAAATGAGACAAAATTACTGATAAAATCTTAGAATGAACAGCATATTAGGCAACTCTTAGAGTATTTTCACAAAGTGCTTATTATATTGACAATTTTATCAGATACCTACACATTTTAATAGCCTTCCCTTCTAAAAGAGAAGCCTAACTTCCCTTCCATGGAATATAAACTGTACTTAGTAATATACCTCAAATAAACAGGAAGTGGAAATGGAGAAATAACAACTCTGTAATGGGGGAACCGGCACACACCACCTTCCCCAAAAGATACAGGTTAGTGTCATCAGTAATTATGATGGGGTCATAAAATCAATATGGTCAACTTGAGCAGGTACACCCAGCTGCACTGAGTTGGTGTGGTTCTAGGTGTAGAAGAGCCACCTGAGGATTGTTTCCTATACAGCGAGAAGGAGAACAGGAGCAGAAGATGGGAGTCAGCTGTTTCCCAGGAGAAGCTCTGTTGTGGCTAGTTCTCCTGAAAGGAACTCGGCTGTTCTCCTCACAGGAAGAGCTCAGGGCCTTGCTGTCTTCAGGGATGGCTGTTGTTTGCTTCGAGGGAGTTCTGATCTTCATCTCCACTGTGAGTGTCATACATGGCTCCTGTATAGATTTCTTCAGCCTTTTAGTGAAGACACGGATGTACATAGGACAGTTCCGTGGGCTCCCAGCCCGTGATTAGCTCTTTCGGGTCTCCAGTGCATAGATAGACATTCGGCTTGTGTATGTGAATGTTGTAATGTGTAATGTCCTATATGAAATCTGCTCTCTTGCAGGCCATTGACTGTAGAAAAGTAATTACTCTAGTGATCATCATGTGGCAATCATGAATCTTGTCATACAATGTGAAGAGAAGGGCACATCAACTCCATAGCCTGCTTCCAAAAAAATCGGTAGGTCCATTTTAATTTGAGAAAACATCAGACAAACTCAAGTTTAAAGCCATTGTGTAACATATATGATCAGCAGTCCTTGTAAATGTCAAAGTCAGAAAAGACGGAAAGACTGAGAAACTGCCATGGCTGAGAGAGTAC